>OX578148.1:105629185-105839185 GCA_951213105.1 Amaurobius ferox | reverse complement strand
TACTAATATCTTGTCGCTACTATAAGTGTTCAAAAGTTCAGCTTTCTAAGTCACCGGGGGGGGGGGCTTCTGGAGTGTTTAGAAATACTTTTGTCCCACTTTTTCCCCCTTCCGTGAGGGGAGGGGGATCGAAAATCGGGCTGGATTAGATTCTACCTCATGAACAACATTATACTTGTGAATAGATTCTGCCATCAAAATTTTCCAGAGATCTTCTGGAAAATCCTTTCAAAAATCTTGCATTTTCTCCGACCCAAGAAAGAAAAAAAAATATTCCGGCTTCGTTAAGTTCTGTTCCGTGGACAGTACTATAAGTATACAAAGATTCAATTGTGTAGATCACCATCACCGAAGGAAAGTCTGTAAAGACAACACCAGATTAGTCAATTATTACATTGATGTCGGGCCATATAAGACAGGTGCCAAAAAGAGCTAACCAACTTTCAGCCACTATAGAAAAATATTTAAATTAGTTGTGGATATACTATATATCAATGAAGTGCAAATTTACTCTAGAGATTAACAACCAAAGAAATTTTATAGATTACCTTTTACTTTCCCTGCAATACATGGTAATGTTTAGGGAAAGTGTTACAATCATGTCGAAAATCGCAACTCGAGTTTTCGACGGATCTACACGTTTCAAGATCTCTAGAATACGAAAAAACCATTTTTAGCGTGACGTCTGTGTGTGTGTCTGTGTGTCTGTGAAGATGTTGTATCCACTCTAATTAAAAAACTAATGGACTGACACTGAATTTCTCAAAAATTGGTAGGTAAATCACTTGTGAGCGAGTCTGGTACTGATTAGTTTTGGGTACTATTCGGGATAAATGAACCCACCTTTTTCTGCGAAATGGCCCGTTAAAGCTTGTATCCACTTTAACTGAAAAACTAATAGACCGAATTTCACAAAATTCGGTAGATGAGTCACTTGTGGGTTACCCTGATGCTGATTAGATTTTGGTACGATTGGGAAAAAATAACCTGCCTTTTTTTGCAAAATGGCCCGCAAAAATTGTCAAAATCTAAACTAAAGAACTAGGTTTACTCAAATATATCCATTAAATGCTCATATAATACGTAATTTTTAACGACGAAAAGAATAGGGCCAACCCCATTACACTAGGACTAGCCGTTCTAGAGATATTTTTGTTTTTCGTACTTTCCCTACGCAACCTTTGAAAATAAGCCCGGTTACCGTATGAGAACGAAAATTGAATTAAAAGTGAAATAAATTTAATTAAAATAAAGAGAACGTCAATATAAGTCTGCAGGAAAAGTCATGTGCTGCCCACATCAAATTTTTACTTTCCCTGCAATACATGGTAATGGGGTTGTATAGGGAATTGGGTTGTATGGGGTTGTATAGGTTGGGGGTATAGGGAAAGTATTGGAATCACGTCGAAAATCGCATCTCGAGTTTTCGACAGATCTACACGTTTCGAGACCTCTAGAATACGAAAAAAACATTTTTAGCGTGACGTCTGTGTGTGTGTCTGTGTGTCTTGTCTGTGTGTCTGTCTGTCTGTGCAGATTTTGTATCCACTCTAACTAAAAAACTAATGGACCGAATTTCACAAAATTTGGTAGATAAGTCACTTGTGAGCGAGTTTGGTGCTGATTACTTTTGGGTACGATTTGGGATAAAAGAACCCGCCTTTTTTTGCGAAATGGCCTGCAAAAGCTTGTACCCACTCTAACTGAAAAACTAATGGACCGAATTTCACAAAATTCGATAGATGAGTCACTTGTGGGTTACCCTGGTGCTGATTAGATTTTGGTACGATTCGGAAAAAAATAACCTGCCTTTTTTTTTGCAAAATGGCCCCCAAAAATCGTCAAAATCTGAACTAAAGAACTAGGTATACTCAAATATATCTATTAAATACGTAATTTTTAACAACGAAACGAATAAGACCAACCCCATTACACTAGGACTAGCCGTTCTCGAGATATTTTAGTTTTTCGTATTTTCTCTACGCCACCTTTGAAAATAAGTCAGGTTACCGAAAGAGAACGAAAATTGAATTAAAAGTGAAATAAATTTAATTAAAATAAACAGAACGTGGATATAAGTTTGCAGGGAAATTCATGTGCTGCCCACATCAGATTTTTTTATTTATTTTATTGATAACGTATAGTATCATTAAGTTTCATATTTTACATATTTATCAAGACAACGTCAGTGATAAATTATTCAAATGATTTAAAGTTCTGCTAATTTTACCACCATATTTCTTTTTAACACAAACCTTGTAAAGAAATGAATATTATAATGAAGGGATTGAAACTGGAAAAATAACAAAATGTAGAACATGGATTATTAGATTTGATGTGAAGTCAAAACAACACTCAAGTGAAACTGAGAACCAAACCTTTGAATTGCGCCCTGAGGAACTACGTGGCATGCTACTCTAAACATTTAAAAATATTCTTTGCATTCTCTTCTATAAAACAAGGTCAGGGGAAGGACCGGAAGCATTTGCAATCTTTCCATAGTTCAATCTCTATCAAAATGTATAGACTACTTATGTTTAAATAATGAAATAATCATTCCAGATTTCATTTGAATCGCGCATTTTGTCCAAGAGATATCGTGCCACAGACTCACTAAACTTATTGACTCACAATTAAACAAGATACGCTGACACCGTTCAAAATATAGGACTCTGAGGCTCCACGCGAATTTCTTATACATTTATATTTAGTTTCAATTGTATCAGTGAATTGTATCAGTGAATACTAGAATCCTATTGATTTTAAACTCGATCGAATGTTCAGAAAATCTTCCTAAATTTTCGAATTAACTTTTGAAGAAAATATTAAAAAATCAGAATCTTCATTGATGTTACATAACTAATTATTTCTTATGTAACTTTTCATTAGAAAACAAATGAAATACATTTTAAAACGCTTGCATCAATCGTTTTTGAGATGTTTCTACGTTTTTCAAATAAATTTATAAAAATATCACATAAAATTCAAAAAAGTATTAACTATTTTGAAATATGTTCACTTATCATATGTAATATTGTGCAACAGTTTTGCTAACATCATTCTTCTTAATTTAGTTCGTTCTATTCACAAGAGAAGATACTTTGAGTAATACTTTTGCATTTTGACGCCTAATAATTCGTCAATTATCGTTAGAAAAGCTTTTCTGTCCGTTTGTCATAGCATTTGGCGATAATTTTGACGAACTTGGTGCCTAATTTAATGAAATATCGTCAACTTTACAATATTTTGCCCAAGTTTGACTAAAATATCGTTAAAATTGCAAAAATGACGCTAAATTAACAAAAATAACTCCAATCCGATGAATTAATTGTTAAAATATTTTAATATATAGACTGTAAAAGTTAGTTGAGTACATCGAAATAGTTTACATGTTGTCATACGGGAAAGAGCCAAATGAACAACTCAACTTTTAAAACATTGCGATGTGGATCTTATATATATAGCATTTTTTACTGTGAAAGAAGCAAACTTATTATATAAGGAGAGTCATGTGCTGCCCACATCATAGTTTTCTCAACATTCCAGTGTGATGCATACATAAAGCACAATTTTGGTCCATCATGAAATCGACGTCATATTACCTGCATAGCAGACCCATGACGAGAAATGGAGATATATTTTCTTTGTCAACATAGTTGCATATTGTCATTGCATTAAAAAAGAAATAAGTGAAAGAACAATAACTTTTGTTAAATTAAAACTTTTTGATGCTGCCTACTCTTTTAACTTTTTATATTGCTTGCACTCTGATACTATTTTTCTAAATTACTTACCTTACTTTCAATAACCCACACATATTATAAAACCCCATGTTTAGGAACAAAATTTTGCTGATACATTTAGGACATCTATGTGCGCTATGTCCTGTAACAAACGCATAAAAGTCACAGTTATGCCGCAGTGTCATCAACTTTATGCGAATAAAAAATGTTATATACCATTTTAATATGGATTGACCTGAGTATAATATTACTGTCACAATAGTGACAATGCTATCAAATTAAGTTGACTTATCAGTATTTAACCATTCGAATGAATGAAGCTAAAAATTAGACAAACCTTAAGCACTTGCGACTGCGTTACTTCTCCTAAAATTTTGCTTTTGCCCTGTCAGTTTAATGGGAAAAGGACAACTCAACCCCATTTTTTATGAAATACAATGTAATGAAGCTCACATATCATGAAACATCATGATAAAGAGAAAAATATCTCTGAATCGTTTAAAGCGTCTATGTGCACCATGTTCAGTAACAAACTTCGTAAATGTCACAGCAATGCTGCAGTGTCACCAATACGCTACACTTTATACAAGTCAAAAATGTTATATGATATTTTAATTTGGATTGACTTCAGTATAATATCACTGTCGCAATAGTGACAATGCTATCAAATTAAGCTGACTTACCCACTCAGTATTTAACCGCTTGAATATATGAAACTACAAAAATCCTAAAGCACTACGTTACTTCCGAAATATTGAAGCTTCAGACCTGTCAACTTGATGGAAAAAGGACAACTCAACCCCACTTTTTATCAAATACAGTTGAAGATTCCTCAACTAATTATACCTCATGCACCATGTTGAAGAGACATAGACTTTGGATCAGCTGCCAGACAATCTGTTCCGCTGACAAAGATATCAAGTTGCGTTTACATAGTGCCATGTACCATAATTAAGTTATCTTCCATCGCCAAGTAGCATATTTGTTAACGAGGGCCACTCCTTTTTGCACGCCGAGTTGCAGCAACTGACATCAGTGTCGCAGGGGCAGCGACAACTTTCCAAGATATACGTTTTGACACGGAAATCAAAGAATTCTTAGTCGATAGGTGATAATCATTGGCTTTGTATTTGACATGGCCTCTAACGAACTGACATCTGAAACAGATGTTCAAATGTATCAGGGGGGTTGTGAAATATAAAGTAAACACAGAACGAGAATGACAAGTTCAGCATCTCCATAAGATAATGATAGGTTGTTGATTTTTCTTATGCATTAACTGCCTTGTTGGTTCCTTGGTGTTAATTTCAAGGTCACATACCTACATTAAAAACACTGTTAAAATTTTTCTTCTACTAATTAAATAAAAGCAGGAAACATGAAACTATGAAGGATTTCGCTCTTTAGAAAAATACAGTAACAATTCACGAAATACAAGGAAAATACAAACAAGAAAGATCAATCATGCATAAGCATTGATTATGAAACACTTTCCAACTGAAATACAATTTCATTTAAAAATTTCTAAAATGTGATACATATTCAGTGGTGATATCTTTAACATTATCGCAGTACTGCAGTAATTTATTATACTTAAATATTTAAAACTGTATCGAAATATAAATCATCTGATTCTCTATGCAAAATCAATGAATATTTCATTCATATAACTTGTATTCCAGACTCCAGAGTTAAATAATTTTGTGTGAAAAAAATTCAGCAATTCTTATGTAACTCACCTTACAATCGCTTGAGATATTTGCATTCTGCATAAGTTAAAATTAGGCTTCGTTGAAGAAATAATAAAAGTTTAGGGATCACTTAAAATCACAACTATTGTAATTGCATAGGCACGGAATTTACATACACAGATAATACACAGATACACAGATAATATGTGTGTGTGTATGTATTCAAAGTATTGGAATCGTGCCGAAGATCGGAACTCGAATTTTCGAAGGATCTACACGTTTTGGGACTTCTAAAACACGGAAAAACTATTTTTAGGAAGACGTCTGTGTGTGTAAGGGTGTATCTGTGTATATTTCTGTGTGTCTGTGAGGATATTACATCCACTATAATCGAAAAACTAATGGACCGAATTTCATAAAATTTGGTAGGTATGTTTTTTGTGGGAAATCCTGATGTTCATTAAATTATAGTACGATTCGTAATAAAAGAATCTGCCTTCTTTGCGAAATGGCCGACAGAAATTGCCTTTATCCATTTTAGCTAAAAACTGGTGGAACAAATTTAACAAAATTTGGTGTATAATATTTCAATAACCTACAAGTGATTTATATACCAAATTTAACAAAATTTGGTATATAAATCATTTGTAGGTTATTCTAGTAAAATTCGGGAAAAAGGAACGGGCTATTTTTGCGAAATGGCTCACAAAAATCGTTAAATATAAAAATAAAAGACTACGTGTGCTCAATTATATCAATTAAATTCCTATTTTATACGTGATTTTTGACAACAAAAGGAATAAGACTAACCCCATTACTCTAGGACTAGCCGTTGAGATATTCTAGTTTTTTCGCGTTTTCGCTACGCCACCTTTGACAATAAGTCCAGCTATCAAATGAGAACCAAATTTAAGTTTAACGTGCAAATTCAATGTTATTTAAAATACTTATGGCTGTTATTTTGTGCAGATAAACTCAAATTATTATTGAAGAAATAAGGAGAACGTGAATATGAGTCTGCAAGGAAAGACATGTGCTGCCCACATCAGAATTTTTAGCAATATTAATACAATGATGTATTGAAGTAAGCCACCTTTGACAATAAGTCCAGTTATCAAATGAGAATCAAATTTAAGTTTAACGTGCAAATTCAATGTCATTTAAAATACTTATGGCTGTTATTTTGTGCAGATAAACTGAAATTATTATTGAAGAAATAAAGAGAATGTGAATATGAGTCTGCAGGGAAAGAAATGTGCTGTCCACATCAGAATTTTTAACAATATTACAACAATGATTTATAGAAGTGAACGGGAATTATTTGCAGGCCATTTCGAAAAAAATGTATGATCTATATTTCAAGATCCACCAAATTTTTGTAGAATAAAATGTTCAACAAATTTAAGCTGTGTACCAAATTTTAACGCTCTAGGACGTAGGAAAGTGCATTAAAAATGCCATCAAATAAGTATATCACGAAGAGTTACATAAAATTAAAAAAAAAATTGAAAAATTGTTATCTACCAAATTTATTTTCAAATATAAAGCCTCTCTCATATACAAAATAATCAAACTCTTGGAAAGATATTTATTATATAATATATCTCTTTTTTCTTTCTGGAGGATATCCCAAAAGTCAGAATTTAATTGAATTTGTTTTTTTCCCTATATTAAATAATTTTTAATTAAAAAACTACTTAATATGTTTTACTGAAATTTTTTTTATATATTTTATGGGATAATGTGATTATTTCCCAAAACTTTCGAAGCAATTTGTGAATTTTAAATTTGTTTAAAAAATGTTTGAAAAATTAGGTCCCATAGGGTTCAATGTATTTCATTTTTTCAACCCGGGTTCAATAAAAAACTAATTGGGTGATATTATTTATTTATATTCCCATAGGTCCCACAGACCGTCTGAAAAACATACTAAAATTTCATTTTGATAAAGTCATTTTTACGGGAGTTATCGTGCTAACGGACAGACAGACAGACAGACAGACAGACAGACAGACAGAATGAACAAAGTCATAAACACTTTTCAACTATGTTGCAAAGTGTTAAAAATCTAACTGGAGGGGGGAGGGGGTGTTCAACTCTACTTTCTCATGCCAGAATCCATTTTTAGTAGCTTTTTTTTTACAAATTTCACAAGAAAAATTTTGAAAAATCGGTATTGTCCATATGATTGCAATTATAGCATGTTACCCTTCACTTTAAAGGGATTGAAAAAATCTTTCGTTTGGTACCATACTTGATAATGTACCCACCGAGGGGGGGGGCGGATAACTTGCGCGTCAAGGGAGTCTAATGACGTCACAAACGAAAATAGTAATATATCGGCTATTTTTCACAACAATAATTGATAATATAAAGTCTCGCGATCATTAAGCCACAAATAAACCCTTTTATGCATGACTATGTCAAATTTTGTCTTATGCTGCCATGTTAAAGAAATATAAAATTTAAAATAAATATCCAAGTTTCCCCTTGAATTAAAAAATAATTCAATCTAGTTCTAGATTTTTTGGTAACAAAGCCGAACACAAATGCTTCATGAAAATCCATTAAGATTTGTAGCCGCTATCGTGTACAGAAAAAAACGGTCACAGACAGACAGACGGACATCCCTTCAAAAATATTCAGAACGTATCCAGGAGGTCTTAAAACATATCTTCTTCACTGGCGTGATAGCCCCGGATGGGTCCTGGTCTTCCATAGAATTCCATTCCATGCCGTCCTGTTCTTGGCCAAGATTTTCCCAATTAGTCACCTTTAAAGTTTTCAGATCTTTTTCCAGGTAGTCACACCACCTAAGATTTGGCCTCCCTCTTTTTCGGGAACCAATTGGTCTAGCCAAGAAAATCTTTTTTGTAGCTCGACTGTCATCCAATCTCATTTAGTGTCCTGCCCATTTAGTCCTCTGTATTGCTATAAATTTAATAATATCTGGCTCTTTAAATAATTTGTCAACCTTCAAGTTGGTTCTTCTTCTCCAATAATTATCACACTTTATTTCTCTAAATATGCTCTCAAGATTTTTCTTTCAAATAAAGCAAGGATTTCCTTGCCTTTCTCGGTCATTGCCCATGTCTCAGCAGCTTAAGTGAGAACGGGCCTAATCAAACTTTTATAAATGAGTATTTTGGTTTTTCTGATTAAAACATATATTGGCGTCAAAATCTCGAAATTGAAAATTTACGCGAAAACAATACTTTCTCAATACTACGTTTGAGAAAGTGATACACAGATATAGTGCTAAATACAGAATGTGACTCTGCCCAATAAAGAATAAACAAGAAATTTATGAAGGAAACTTTATACGGTGGCACACGGTGTGTGCATTTGAGACACTGTTGTTTTTCTACTAGTAATCAGCTAGTTATTTTCTATTTCTCAATAGCTACATTATAATTATAACTCGACAGATAAAGTTATAAAAATGAAATATTTTGGTTAAAACATGTAACTGAAAACATTTCTAACTTGATTACTAACTTTTATTTATATAAATGCATCATTTTTTTAGAATTGAATTTGTAAATTAATCAATTAATTTTGAGTATGGGAGCCTCACTTGGTCTCTTTATTATTCTAAATAATTTTCAGTAAAATGCACATTGAAAATGGGAACGAATAATATACAGGCTGATTCAAAAAAGATGGGCCAAACTTTACGAGGTGGTAGTATACACCAAACCAAACATGTTTCGTCATAGTTACCGGCTCGGAAATGAAACGTAAAGGCGCCAGTGGGCGCTTAATGGTGAAACTGATGAAGTGAGGCGAAAACACAAGAATGATTTAGAAGTTATAAAATGACATTTAATAAACAATAATTACAGTAATGGCTCAAAAGAGCGACCAACTTGAATGCACGTTTCATAGCGGCGATGGAGGGACTGGCGAACTCCCTCGATCATACCAGGCATGTCGCGCACTTTGGCAACAGCGGCCGAAATTCTAGCGACGAGTTCCTCTTCAGATTCAAGGGGAGTATCATAGACGAGACTCTTGAGATATCTCCGCAAAAAAAAATCAAGACACGACAGATCTGACGATCGTGGAGGCCAAGCTATGGGACCACCTTGCCCATTCCATCGGTCCAGAAATGTGATGTCCAGATAGTTCCTTACCTCTCGCTCAAAAATTTGCATAAGGGTTCTTCTTCTTCCTCAGATGAAATTTATATACGTGGTTTCCTTTTTCAATCAGAAAATAACAACCAGAATGACGCTTTTATGTTTGCGGAGCTGTAGCTTCCCAATGAGTTAGTGCTCTGTAACGTCTTTACGTTTCATTTCCGACCCGGTAAACTATGACGAATAATGCTTGGTTTAGTGTGTCCTACTACCTCGTGAAGTTTGACCCATCTTTGAGTATTGAGTATCAGAACGATCTGTGTTTATTTCGAACGTGTTAAACACTCCCTAGTTTTGTACTTTTTCTTTACTATCTATATAAATAAAATTGAAAATATTTATGTGTGTGGGTGCTCGCGTGTGAATGCGTGCGTGCGTGCGTAAGTTTGTTTCATCATTACGAGAGATATACTGATATTTTTAGGTGCGCAAAATTGCCTTTTTGTATATCTGTACAAGGCAATTAATTGGAAAGCACATCGGAATGTCAAAATGTGCATCCGCATCCTGATAAGATTATACATTTTCGACCTCTTCCACTTCCATTCCCCCTCCATTCCATTTAATTTGCTCTTTTGACTCCTATTTTTTTTGTGTTCGTACTTTTTATATTTTTGTCCAATACGATTAGCTTTCCTGATCCTATTAATATTAACTTTCCTTTATTTGTTTTCTCTTAAGCATCTTGGTTCTCCATAATCCTCTTTCTTCATAGTATATGATGTGTAAGTAGTTATAAAAGGCCGGTTCACCGGCGGATCGGGGAGGCGGCACAGGAGGAGAGGCCCTCTTTTGGGAGGAGGGTCCCTCTTTGAGAGGATCCTCTTTGGGAGGATGCCTCTTTGGAGTGTCTTCCCTCTTTTGAGAGGACCCTCTTTTGGGAGGATCCTCTCAGAGGGTCTTGAGACCCCCAGGAGGGAGGATGCCTCTCTTGAGAGGATCCTCTTAATGCCCCCCTCCCCTCTTTTGGAAGTTTGGTGAGGCGGCACAACACCGGATGCCTCTCTTGGGAGGATGCCTCTTTCCTAGTATTGCGAAAGAGGTCAAGAGGGCAATTGCGAAGTCTTTCACAGTATTGTGAAAGAGGCATGATGACTCATACGGAGTGAGTTTCACTCTTGAGAGGGAATGTCACAATCGCTGACCTGAGGAAGTGGTTTCAAGCGATGTCGCAATCAGCGACTGACCTTTGACCTGAGGAAGAAGTTTCAAGGGATGTCGCAATCGAACAATCTGGAAATGACGTGTCGCGCCTTGGAGCTCCTTAGCACACGTCCTCCCTCTCTGCTGGTCAGCGACAGAGTGAAAGATCTTATCAGCGTGAAGTAGTTAAAGCGCCCTCTGGCGAATTTTGATGAAGTGCTGCCATCTATCGGCATTTTTTTTTTTTCCAAAAGAAATTAATGTTTCACTTGTCAGGAGCTGGATTCGATCTTGGGTCCAACTGATTAGAAGTCGCGCGTCTTACCATCGTGCCAAAGCACCCGTGCTTTATAGGCAGTTAACTTCGAAGTGTACCTTATCAGTGGAAGTTAGATTATTTTTCAAAGTTCATTCGAATAGCGATGCAAGGGTGCGTTTTAAAACAGAATGCTACGGACTGAATATAAAATTGCGTATTATAACATTATGATTTTTTTTAAAACAAATGTATACACAAACTTTAAAAACACGAATGTAATAATTAGCTAAAATTGTATTCAGTGGATTTTTTTTAAAAAATAAATCAATACGATTTTTATAATAATAACGAAATGATTTCAAATGTTTAAAAACAAATTGATTACGGATGACACACAAATTGTGTTCAGCGAACACAAAAATGGTGTTCAATGAATACGATTCGACCATTTTAAGTGTCGTGTATCTAAAAACAAATGTATACACAAACTTTAAAAACACGAATGTAATAATTAGCTAAAATTGTATTCAGTGGATTTTTTTTAAAAATAAATCAATACGATTTTTATAATAATAACGAAATGATTTCGAATGTTTAAAAACAAATTGATTACAGATGAACACACAAATTGTGTTCCGTGGACACAAAAATGGTGTTACATGAATACGATTCGACCCTTTCAAGTGTTGTGTATCTAAAAACAAATGTATACACAAACTTTAAAAACATGAATGTAATACATAGCTGAAATTATGTTTTGTGAACAGGATTCGACCCTTTCAAGTGTTGTGTATCTAAAAACAAATGTATACACAAACTTTAAAAACATGAATGTAATACATAGCTGAAATTATGTTTTGTGAACAGGATTCAACCATTCTAAGTGTGTGTGTGTGATTTTTGAAAAATAAATCTAACAGTATATAAAAATAATAATAATGAAAATTAGAACTCACAGAACGACCTCTTCACTACCCGCTGGGCAAACTTCAAATGAGTGATACACTCTCATTACGCTATTAAAAATTAGATATTATCTATAATGACGTCAGCAGTATGAGGTGTTGCCACCTATTTTTTCTAATAATATATTTTAATAGTTGGATACTTCAAGGGTCTGATTTGGTACACGTAATCTGAAATACATCATTTTAATGATATTACGCATTGAATATGATTCGGCCATTTTTAAAATGGTGGATGTAATTGAAATATCGAAGTTTAGAATTTAACAAACTAACGAATTTTCACCCCCCAAAATTTTAGCATTCAGTTTAAATAAAACCCAATGAATATGATATCACCATTTTAACATCGTAATTTTACTACCATTATAGAACTTAGAAGTGAGTGTACATTATTTTTTTCAGGACACCAACACATTTTAAAATCTATTGAATAGGAATAGACCATTTTGCACATACATGTACCTAGATTTCAACACCCGGTATTAAAACCTGCTAAACATGAAACGAGTAAGTATTGTGTGAGATTTTATCACACTAACTTTCAAACTTTTTAAATTTTTAAAAATGTCCGAAATAGTTGTATTTCATCGGTAGACATAAATTGTATGGAACACATTTTTATGAAAAAAATATCTGTTTCGACAGCTTTTAAAAATAGATTTCTACAGTTGTACACTACGGTTCTAGAATTTTCTAAATACGAATCGACTGTTTGAACTACCAATGGTGGTTTTACCAATGCAAATATTTACAGGACAAATATTTCAATGAAACCGAACTTAGTTGAAGCTTCTAAGTTTGAATATTTAGAATCATTTCATATAATTTTTATATTCACATTGAAAATAGTTAACAAAATTGGAACTCACGGAGCGACAACTTACTGTCCACACTCCAAATGAGTGATACACTCTTATTACATTATTAAAAATTAGATCTTATCTATAATGATGTCATTATGTTGCCGTATTGCCACCACACAATTATTCTTTCCAAATTATGCATTTTTTTTTTTCTTTTTTCTTTTTAATAACTTGCTACTGTCTTATGCTATCCATTTTTTTTTTTTTCATATAAGCAGATATTCCATATACCTTCTAAATGTTAAGTTGTAATTTAAAAAAAAAAAAAAGCATTAGAGGTGTATTTTACGTCTGAATTCGTCCAAGTGAAAATCCGACAATTGCAAATGCATGATTGCATCCTCACATTTCAATAGACACTACTAAAATGTGTGGATCTTATTTTGAAAAAGCTGCTCTCAGAAAGAATATGTATATGAATACATATTTTCCATAAATATACCCCCTCCCCCCCTCAATACACACAACATGCAGGCCAAAGACTCACCCAAAATACATTCCAAATCGGCTCTATAGCTTATCGCGCTTATCAGTGTAACAGATAGTAACCCAAAGTTCATGTTCGCAAAGCGAGTTAATTGTAATGTTATTGTTTTAAGCAGTTCCCATATTTAAATGAAAAATTTATCAAATTATACAATACATACAAGAGCTGGAAGATCATAGCATTTCAATATTATAGAATACTCACGAATGTTTTTTTTTCCCCATTTAAAATTATCAAATTTTAATGCAATTTGACAAAAATTGCACAATACTTAGTGTATGACTATCAAATAAGAGCTAGGTTTTATTGTTACAACAACGTTTAAGATCATTAAACGAGTATATATATATATTTTTTTTTTAAAGAAGAATAGTATATAACTTACTGTTTTTAAGGATAGGTGATTGTTAACATTGAATTTAAATGAAAGAGTGACCCTCTGAGACAAGTACAGTACATTGCAATAACATTAAAAAATATGAAAGATATGCAATTAACACCTTAAAAGAAACATGTAATGAGTTTTGATATCTTAATAGGAGACATTATTGACATGCACATAGAAATGTCACAATTTTGTGGCTGTAGGTGCTCCATAAGACCCCTCTGCTCTTAATAAATGATCCCATTTGAATGTACATATTTAACAACATACAGAAAATGACAGGACTACAACAAAATTTTACACCTATTACAGAATAACTCCCAACTTCGTAGATTTTTAAGAAACTACAGTCGAATTTTCACCGATTCTTAGAGATTGAAACACAGCATTGTTTATGAATCTTCATACTTTAGAGAATGGAACATAACTTAGCATTTATTTTGAATGAATTCAGAATTTTGACATTGATTATAAATTTATGATTTAAACTCTGTAAAGTGTAAATATCCTTTGTTATGAAACTCACACTGTAGACATTTGATATGATTCGAATAAATCTATTTTTAATTTTTTATATTTTATTTTAAAAAGTGAGATTAGTAAACTTGTTACACTTGAATGTATAGATACATAACTCATAACCATATAACATTTCTTAAATGGAACATGCTTAAAAAAAAAAAAAAATTAGCTAATGAGTATAAATAAGAAATTCAATTTGAAAGATAAAAACCATTTAATGAATCTATTACTCATGAAATACACATTAACCATTATCAGTTGTACATTTAAACAAATAAGTTAAAATGATTTCCTTATTGCACATTCATAGTCCTCTGATTTGAATGACTCGAAAAAATTTCTATCATAGCAGTAAAAGACTTCTTCACCACGCAACAAAACTTTCTTAGCAATGTTATTAATGTCAAGATTTAGAAGCACTTGTTCAGACACTCTGTCATACATTTGTAATGGAGTGCTGTAAAGACATTCATGGTAACTTAAATCTACAACTTGAGCAACACAGCCGACACATTTGAAAAGTTTTCTTACATGACACATGATGTTGTCATGAATACAAGAGATTAATTGTTCGAATGCAAAATTTTTGTCACAAATAAGTGATGGTAGAAAGGTTATAGTGTTCTTTATTTTTAATATTTGAGCAGGAAGCCACTCTATAAATATACTTTCTCGAAGATGTATACTAATGTTGTTAACACTATTCTGTAAACATGCTATTTGATTTTTATCTAAGGTAATATGACACTGTGTTAGACAAAATTTTGAATCATATAATTGAATTATTTTCTGCAAATGCAATTTTCCGTTGTCATTGAAACAGAACAACTCATTGCGACTGACGAAAGAGGTATCTGCATATAGAATATTGAACGACCACAATTTTTGAGAAAATTCACTCCACGTAGCCGGTGACAGTGTAACACCTTCACGCGTAGGCTGTAATTCATTTCGATCGTTAGAGAGATATTTCCATATATACACTTTTAACTTCCCATGACGAAGTTTTAAATATACATACACATTAGATCCTAAATGCCAACGACGGAGTGCATCTTGCATAAAATCTGAAGAAGTAGATTCAGTCGAAACTGATTCTGTAGTGGAAGATAACACCCCGCTATGTGTTAGAGCACAAGAAAGTAGATCTTGAGTTGAGTTTTCAACCTCGGTGAGAACTTGTGAATTGACAACGGTAGATGTTTCTGCTGGGGTTTTGGAAGACATAAGATAGGTCTCTAACCAATCCTCAGCAAATTTTTGTGAGGGCGAATTAATCACATCTGAGACAATGTCCACAGATTTTGTTTCTTCTAGGGTAGGAACAGTCAACTCCACACTATTTACACTAGAAATTATTTGCTCGAGTGATGGCATACTTTGAATTTTAGGCATTCTTTTTTTAGATAGTAACATCCAACTACGACATTCACAGTATAAGATTTATTTTTAAAACACTAACATCTTAAAACATTATAATTTTGTCGCAG
Organism: Amaurobius ferox; assembly: GCA_951213105.1. Taxonomy (NCBI): domain Eukaryota; kingdom Metazoa; phylum Arthropoda; class Arachnida; order Araneae; family Amaurobiidae; genus Amaurobius; species Amaurobius ferox. Next base: position 105,823,492 of record OX578148.1, on the reverse strand, counting down.
CTATGAACGAACCAAACCTATCCACACAACGCCCAAAGTTGAAATGACTTATCAAACAACTTCATAAGTATAATCACATAACCTAAATCGAGTGTCGTGTGCAAACAGATCACATAAGATATGAAGTGATTAGAACTTATAATTTTTAATGAATCGTACAACATTAGATTGTGGTAAATACAAATGTTATCTACATGAGAAAATTTCTATATTATTTCATTCAGCTTCGAAATCATAGAGTGAAAATATGTACCAAACTTACTTAAAGTTCCTAATTTTAAATCACATTAACATTATATACTTAGAAAAATTTTATATATATTTTTATAACTTTAGGTGATATGTATCACGCGGAATATACAAGAATAGCTACCAAAAACACGAAAATAACTAACAGTATGAGGTCTTCACAAGTCGACATCCAAACTAGAAATGAACGATAAACACACTAATTACAACAATTAGATGAGAGCTTATCAGTTCTTATCTTATCTAAGATTTCACATAAAATGACGTCATCACTCCAAAGTTCACAAGATGACGTCATTGGTCCAAGGTTCGCAAGATAGCCGTTTAGCCTTTTAAAATTAAGAAGTAATTAAAATTTTTATAATTGTGAATAAGTGATTTAAAATTAAGAAGTAATTAAAATCGGTAGTAATTACTTCTTAATTTTAAAAGGCTAAACGGCTATCTTGCGAACCTTGGACCAATGACGTCATCTTGTGAACTTTGGAGTGATGACGTCATTTTATGTGAAATCTTAGATAAGATAAGAACTGATAAGCTCTCATCTAATTGTTGTAATTAGTGTGTTTATCGTTCATTTCTAGTTTGGATGTCGACTTGTGAAGACCTCATACTGTTAGTTATTTTCGTGTTTTTGGTAGCTATTCTTGTATATTCCGCGTGATACATATCACCTAAAGTTATAAAAATATATATAAAATTTTTCTAAGTATATAATGTTAATGTGATTTAAAATTAGGAACTTTAAGTAAGTTTGGTACATATTTTCACTCTATGATTTCGAAGCTGAATGAAATAATATAGAAATTTTCTCATGTAGATAACATTTGTATTTACCACAATCTAATGTTGTACGATTCATTAAAAATTATAAGTTCTAATCACTTCATATCTTATGTGATCTGTTTGCACACGACACTCGATTTAGGTTATGTGATTATACTTATGAAGTTGTTTGATAAGTCATTTCAACTTTGGGCGTTGTGTGGATAGGTTTGGTTCGTTCATAGCTGCGACAAAATTATAATGTTTTAAGATGTTAGTGTTTTAAAAATAAATCTTATACTGTGAATGTCGTAGTTGGATGTTACTATCTAAAAAAAGAATGCCTAAAATTCAAAGTATGCCATCACTCGAGCAAATAATTTCTAGTGTAAATAGTGTGGAGTTGACTGTTCCTACCCTAGAAGAAACAAAATCTGTGGACATTGTCTCAGATGTGATTAATTCGCCCTCACAAAAATTTGCTGAGGATTGGTTAGAGACCTATCTTATGTCTTCCAAAACCCCAGCAGAAACATCTACCGTTGTCAATTCACAAGTTCTCACCGAGGTTGAAAACTCAACTCAAGATCTACTTTCTTGTGCTCTAACACATAGCGGGGTGTTATCTTCCACTACAGAATCAGTTTCGACTGAATCTACTTCTTCAGATTTTATGCAAGATGCACTCCGTCGTTGGCATTTAGGATCTAATGTGTATGTATATTTAAAACTTCGTCATGGGAAGTTAAAAGTGTATATATGGAAATATCTCTCTAACGATCGAAATGAATTACAGCCTACGCGTGAAGGTGTTACACTGTCACCGGCTACGTGGAGTGAATTTTCTCAAAAATTGTGGTCGTTCAATATTCTATATGCAGATACCTCTTTCGTCAGTCGCAATGAGTTGTTCTGTTTCAATGACAACGGAAAATTGCATTTGCAGAAAATAATTCAATTATATGATTCAAAATTTTGTCTAACACAGTGTCATATTACCTTAGATAAAAATCAAATAGCATGTTTACAGAATAGTGTTAACAACATTAGTATACATCTTCGAGAAAGTATATTTATAGAGTGGCTTCCTGCTCAAATATTAAAAATAAAGAACACTATAACCTTTCTACCATCACTTATTTGTGACAAAAATTTTGCATTCGAACAATTAATCTCTTGTATTCATGACAACATCATGTGTCATGTAAGAAAACTTTTCAAATGTGTCGGCTGTGTTGCTCAAGTTGTAGATTTAAGTTACCATGAATGTCTTTACAGCACTCCATTACAAATGTATGACAGAGTGTCTGAACAAGTGCTTCTAAATCTTGACATTAATAACATTGCTAAGAAAGTTTTGTTGCGTGGTGAAGAAGTCTTTTACTGCTATGATAGAAATTTTTTCGAGTCATTCAAATCAGAGGACTATGAATGTGCAATAAGGAAATCATTTTAACTTATTTGTTTAAATGTACAACTGATAATGGTTAATGTGTATTTCATGAGTAATAGATTCATTAAATGGTTTTTATCTTTCAAATTGAATTTCTTATTTATACTCATTAGCTAATTTTTTTTTTTTTTTTAAGCATGTTCCATTTAAGAAATGTTATATGGTTATGAGTTATGTATCTATACATTCAAGTGTAACAAGTTTACTAATCTCACTTTTTAAAATAAAATATAAAAAATTAAAAATAGATTTATTCGAATCATATCAAATGTCTACAGTGTGAGTTTCATAACAAAGGATATTTACACTTTACAGAGTTTAAATCATAAATTTATAATCAATGTCAAAATTCTGAATTCATTCAAAATAAATGCTAAGTTATGTTCCATTCTCTAAAGTATGAAGATTCATAAACAATGCTGTGTTTCAATCTCTAAGAATCGGTGAAAATTCGACTGTAGTTTCTTAAAAATCTACGAAGTTGGGAGTTATTCTGTAATAGGTGTAAAATTTTGTTGTAGTCCTGTCATTTTCTGTATGTTGTTAAATATGTACATTCAAATGGGATCATTTATTAAGAGCAGAGGGGTCTTATGGAGCACCTACAGCCACAAAATTGTGACATTTCTATGTGCATGTCAATAATGTCTCCTATTAAGATATCAAAACTCATTACATGTTTCTTTTAAGGTGTTAATTGCATATCTTTCATATTTTTTAATGTTATTGCAATGTACTGTACTTGTCTCAGAGGGTCACTCTTTCATTTAAATTCAATGTTAACAATCACCTATCCTTAAAAACAGTAAGTTATATACTATTCTTCTTTAAAAAAAAAATATATATATATACTCGTTTAATGATCTTAAACGTTGTTGTAACAATAAAACCTAGCTCTTATTTGATAGTCATACACTAAGTATTGTGCAATTTTTGTCAAATTGCATTAAAATTTGATAATTTTAAATGGGGAAAAAAAAACATTCGTGAGTATTCTATAATATTGAAATGCTATGATCTTCCAGCTCTTGTATGTATTGTATAATTTGATAAATTTTTCATTTAAATATGGGAACTGCTTAAAACAATAACATTACAATTAACTCGCTTTGCGAACATGAACTTTGGGTTACTATCTGTTACACTGATAAGCGCGATAAGCTATAGAGCCGATTTGGAATGTATTTTGGGTGAGTCTTTGGCCTGCATGTTGTGTGTATTGAGGGGGGGAGGGGGTATATTTATGGAAAATATGTATTCATATACATATTCTTTCTGAGAGCAGCTTTTTCAAAATAAGATCCACACATTTTAGTAGTGTCTATTGAAATGTGAGGATGCAATCATGCATTTGCAATTGTCGGATTTTCACTTGGACGAATTCAGACGTAAAATACACCTCTAATGCTTTTTTTTTTTTTTAAATTACAACTTAACATTTAGAAGGTATATGGAATATCTGCTTATATGAAAAAAAAAAAAATGGATAGCATAAGACAGTAGCAAGTTATTAAAAAGAAAAAAGAAAAAAAAAAATGCATAATTTGGAAAGAATAATTGTGTGGTGGCAATACGGCAACATAATGACATCATTATAGATAAGATCTAATTTTTAATAATGTAATAAGAGTGTATCACTCATTTGGAGTGTGGACAGTAAGTTGTCGCTCCGTGAGTTCCAATTTTGTTAACTATTTTCAATGTGAATATAAAAATTATATGAAATGATTCTAAATATTCAAACTTAGAAGCTTCAACTAAGTTCGGTTTCATTGAAATATTTGTCCTGTAAATATTTGCATTGGTAAAACCACCATTGGTAGTTCAAACAGTCGATTCGTATTTAGAAAATTCTAGAACCGTAGTGTACAACTGTAGAAATCTATTTTTAAAAGCTGTCGAAACAGATATTTTTTTCATAAAAATGTGTTCCATACAATTTATGTCTACCGATGAAATACAACTATTTCGGACATTTTTAAAAATTTAAAAAGTTTGAAAGTTAGTGTGATAAAATCTCACACAATACTTACTCGTTTCATGTTTAGCAGGTTTTAATACCGGGTGTTGAAATCTAGGTACATGTATGTGCAAAATGGTCTATTCCTATTCAATAGATTTTAAAATGTGTTGGTGTCCTGAAAAAAATAATGTACACTCACTTCTAAGTTCTATAATGGTAGTAAAATTACGATGTTAAAATGGTGATATCATATTCATTGGGTTTTATTTAAACTGAATGCTAAAATTTTGGGGGGTGAAAATTCGTTAGTTTGTTAAATTCTAAACTTCGATATTTCAATTACATCCACCATTTTAAAAATGGCCGAATCATATTCAATGCGTAATATCATTAAAATGATGTATTTCAGATTACGTGTACCAAATCAGACCCTTGAAGTATCCAACTATTAAAATATATTATTAGAAAAAATAGGTGGCAACACCTCATACTGCTGACGTCATTATAGATAATATCTAATTTTTAATAGCGTAATGAGAGTGTATCACTCATTTGAAGTTTGCCCAGCGGGTAGTGAAGAGGTCGTTCTGTGAGTTCTAATTTTCATTATTATTATTTTTATATACTGTTAGATTTATTTTTCAAAAATCACACACACACACTTAGAATGGTTGAATCCTGTTCACAAAACATAATTTCAGCTATGTATTACATTCATGTTTTTAAAGTTTGTGTATACATTTGTTTTTAGATACACAACACTTGAAAGGGTCGAATCCTGTTCACAAAACATAATTTCAGCTATGTATTACATTCATGTTTTTAAAGTTTGTGTATACATTTGTTTTTAGATACACAACACTTGAAAGGGTCGAATCGTATTCATGTAACACCATTTTTGTGTCCACGGAACACAATTTGTGTGTTCATCTGTAATCAATTTGTTTTTAAACATTCGAAATCATTTCGTTATTATTATAAAAATCGTATTGATTTATTTTTAAAAAAAATCCACTGAATACAATTTTAGCTAATTATTACATTCGTGTTTTTAAAGTTTGTGTATACATTTGTTTTTAGATACACGACACTTAAAATGGTCGAATCGTATTCATTGAACACCATTTTTGTGTTCGCTGAACACAATTTGTGTGTCATCCGTAATCAATTTGTTTTTAAACATTTGAAATCATTTCGTTATTATTATAAAAATCGTATTGATTTATTTTTTAAAAAAAATCCACTGAATACAATTTTAGCTAATTATTACATTCGTGTTTTTAAAGTTTGTGTATACATTTGTTTTAAAAAAAATCATAATGTTATAATACGCAATTTTATATTCAGTCCGTAGCATTCTGTTTTAAAACGCACCCTTGCATCGCTATTCGAATGAACTTTGAAAAATAATCTAACTTCCACTGATAAGGTACACTTCGAAGTTAACTGCCTATAAAGCACGGGTGCTTTGGCACGATGGTAAGACGCGCGACTTCTAATCAGTTGGACCCAAGATCGAATCCAGCTCCTGACAAGTGAAACATTAATTTCTTTTGGAAAAAAAAAAAATGCCGATAGATGGCAGCACTTCATCAAAATTCGCCAGAGGGCGCTTTAACTACTTCACGCTGATAAGATCTTTCACTCTGTCGCTGACCAGCAGAGAGGGAGGACGTGTGCTAAGGAGCTCCAAGGCGCGACACGTCATTTCCAGATTGTTCGATTGCGACATCCCTTGAAACTTCTTCCTCAGGTCAAAGGTCAGTCGCTGATTGCGACATCGCTTGAAACCACTTCCTCAGGTCAGCGATTGTGACATTCCCTCTCAAGAGTGAAACTCACTCCGTATGAGTCATCATGCCTCTTTCACAATACTGTGAAAGACTTCGCAATTGCCCTCTTGACCTCTTTCGCAATACTAGGAAAGAGGCATCCGGTGTTGTGCCGCCTCACCAAACTTCCAAAAGAGGGGAGGGGGGCATTAAGAGGATCCTCTCAAGAGAGGCATCCTCCCTCCTGGGGGTCTCAAGACCCTCTGAGAGGATCCTCCCAAAAGAGGGTCCTCTCAAAAGAGGGAAGACACTCCAAAGAGGCATCCTCCCAAAGAGGATCCTCTCAAAGAGGGACCCTCCTCCCAAAAGAGGGCCTCTCCTCCTGTGCCGCACTGTGCCGCCTCCCCGATCCGCCGGTGAACCGGCCTTTTATAACTACTTGTGTAGATCCAATTTCCTGTTACTTCGTTATAAATGGTCCTTTTATCATACATATACCTGTTTTCTTATATATATATATATATATATATATATATATATATATATATCTTATATATATATATATATATATATATATATATATATGATAGAATAGAGACAAGTTCCAACTCAAAAACCCCAATATTAAAAAAAATGCCTAACAAATAAAAAAGTATCAAACAGAGAATCATCAATCAAGTGAAAAATAAAATGCAAACTTCCAGTCATCGAGCTGAAAGCAAACAACAAACATCAATGGAAAGGAATCGATAATAAGAGAATCAAATAAAATCCAAACATTAAAGCTTTACACGTGGACAAGCCCTAGACCTAAATAAATGAATTGTTCATTTCGATAAAACTCTTCTTCAAGTCCAAGTATTTTATCGAAATGAACACAAAATGCATGTTTCTGATATCAGTGATAGATTATATCTATAAATACCCAACTTGGACGACATGCATAAAGAATGAAAAATTGTAAGAAACAAGAATACCTGAAAAAACACTGCATATGTCTGATCTATTGGAGCCTTGAAAAAAGAGATCAATGTTGCCAATCCCTAAAAATAAAAAGTTGAGAACTGCTGTTGCTAAACGTGAAAAATAAATAACAGTAATATGAAAAGACGATAAAAGGTGATATTCAACCGTAAGAGCTACAAAATAATAGTGCAGATGATAATAGAAAACATAGAGGCTAAATTGTAAGGGGATGTAAATACATGGTAATCCTTATTCAAGAGAAAGTGGATGTCTGGTTAATTTAAGATACTAAGGAGAGAATTTAAGTATATTCAACCATTCCAAACTTTTTAACTATACCATTTACTAAATATGCTGTATATTTATATAATTTGCTGGTAATTTTTAGCTTATTAATATGCATAGCAAGAACTTTTTTATCTGATAATCTATAAATTCTAAAAAGCTGATTAAGAATAATATTTTTAAACAATTGAATCGAGTTACAGGAATTAAATGGTAATATTTTAATGTTAAAGTAAAAATAGTCTTTCTTATCATATAAATTAGTAACTATCCTAATAGTAGGTTCAATAATAAGATTTAAATCCAAAAACTTAATGTTATTACTAATAGTGGTTTCATTAGGAATTAGTTCCAAATTATCCGGATATATATATATATATATATATATATATATATATATATTCAAGGTAATAAATTATACTTAATCTCAGGAGTTCCACAAGGTGGCTGTAGTAGCAGTATGTTAGCTAATTTATACCTATATCAATATGAAAAATTATTTTCTTCAACAGATTATAAAATTTACAGATATGTAGAGATGATCTGATTTGTCTTGTATTTACTGATAACTATATCATAGATATAGATTTCTATCCGGATAATTTGGAATTAATACCTAATGAAACTTCTATTAGTAAAAATATTAATTATTTGGATTTAAATCTAATTATAGAACCTACTAATGGGATAGTTACTAATTTATATGACAAAAAATATTTTTTTTAAGTTAATATTTATAAATTATTACCATTTAATTCCTGCAACTCGATTCAATTGTTTAGAAATATTATACTTAATCAACTTTTTAGAATTTATAGATTATCAGTTAAAAAATTCCATGCTTTGCACATTAATAACCTCAAAATTACCAGTAAATTTTATGAATATCCAGCATATTTAGTAAATGGAATAGTTAATAAGTTTCGATTAGTCTAAAATTCTCATATTCTCTCTTTCATATTTTAGCCATATTTTTGCCATATTTCTACATTTTCTTAAATTTACATTATAATATATTTTCATCTTTTACTTTTGTAGCTTTAACTGTAGAATACCTCTTTTTATTGTCTTTACACAGTACGGTTTTTATTACTCTTTTTGGCAACAGCAGATAACTCCTTTTCATTTCTGCGTATGGCAACATTGGTCTAGTCATATATTGCTCTTCATGGTTGAACTTTAAGAAGTGTATTTTAAGGTATATATATTTCTTAAATTTTTTTCCAATCTTTATGCTTGTCGTCCGTATAACACAAGTTTATAGATAAAATCTATCTTGTGTTTCAGAAACAAGCATTTTTGTGTTCATTTCGAAGGGATATATGGACTTGAAAAAGATTTTTTTCGAAATGAACTATTCTTAAGCCTAGAGCTCTTCCACGTGCAAGCCTTTTTGCTTGATTTTTTTGTTTTCCTATTTTCATTCCTCACTTTTGAAATTTGTTGATTATCTTTGTTTTTATGACCTGCATTACGTTTTATAAATTCCTCTTTATGATTGAATTTCCTTTAATTCATTGTATTTTGAGGCAAATTTTAAGATAGTGTATTATGAGTTATTACTTACATTCTACCAATCGATTTGCAATTTTATATATATATATATATATTGAAAGATTTTAATCGAAAATTACGCATAAACTACTGTATGTACAAAAAAACCCATCACTGGCATATCTGTTACAAATGAGTAACTATAAACCAAGACTAAGGATAAAGATATCACTACAATGGTAAAGGGGGATGAGATGAATATTAGGATACAAAATTCACAAGTAAAAGTATATAAATATAAATATATATAAAAATAAAAATAAAACACGGCAAAAATGAGAAAAGGCAATAATAATTAGCACAAGATAAAAGATTAAGACATAGAGAACAATCAATTGAAACTACACAAAAATGGCGGTTAGTTCGAAATTGCATTCTCATCAGGACAGCCATACAATTCGAATTAAAACCGATAGAATGGCCAGTTTCTGACAATGGCGATAGTATTTAACTATAGACACCATTGGAACTGTCTACTGGCTAGTGGAAGGAGAAAAATAAATCAATTGAATTACAAATCAGAAAAATAATACTTCTTCGAACAGAAATATGAACTCACAAGCATTGCCACAGCGTGGAAGTTGAACAAGCGACTGAGCATTTAACCTCACTTCGTCAATGCGAGTGGGCACCGGAATGAATACATTTGAACGACACATAATATGTATGGCGACTTTCGAAAATAGTAATCAGTATAGGACTCAGGAAAAGTGGAAAACAGTCATTCGAAAATAGTAAACAGTATTAGACTCAGGCCAAGTGGTAAGTTAGGTGATAAGAATGGGTGAATTCTCAAAATTGAGTTATCCAATCAAAGATAAATAATGCATGTGTAAAATGTTTACGTGGTATATTTGAAATTATTAATAATATTATTTACAAATACTTCCGGATATTGGTAATTTTGACAAATGCGTTTAAGATTATTGATGTGGAGAAAGTGAAACCGCGGATCAGAAAGTCGATGTATTCGAAATAGCTGGTTTAAAATGATGTTTCTAAACAATTGAATAGAATTACAAGATTGATATGATAGCAGCTTTATGATAGTGAAGTTGTAAGAATCTTTTTTGTCATATAGATTGGTGATTACATGATTATTGAGGGTATCTAAATTTAGGTCTAAAAAAAAAACAGTTTGACTAACGCTAGGCTCATTAGGAATTAATTCTAGGTTAGATTGGTAAAAATCAATATTAATTGGATAGGAATCATCAATGATAATACAAATTAAGTCGTTAACATATCTATATATAATATATGAATTAGAGTTAAAATGACATTCATAATAATAAAGATATAAGTTAGCGAGTATACTACTACTACAGCCACCTTGTGGTACACCAGATGTTTGTATATAAATGTTTGTATGTAAATGTTATCACCTTTATATATATATATATATATATATATATATATGTATGTATTACACGCATACAATCCTTTCTGTATCTTACACTTGATAGTTGCATTTTTAAACCTTATATTTTTGGATTAAAAAGTCATGGTATACTTACTGCCCAGATATGTTTTCTGTTGAAATTACTAATATGTAAGTATATCAATCCAATATTGTTTGCTACTTTTTTATATGTTCAATTTTCGTCTTCTTTACCATATATTATCTCTATTTTTCTATTATTTCTTTAGATTATATATTCTTTATGTTATATATATATATTCCAAGATATATATACCAAGATTTCTTTAGATTATATATATATTCCAAGTAACATTTTGTAAGGGTGTCATTGTAGATTGAGAAGGAGGAAGATGTCTGTGTCTAGTCTAGTCTAGCGTAATGCAGTCGAATATATCAGCCATCAGACGACGACACACCGCCTAAATACTTCGACGTTGGAACTTAATATCAAAAGATGATTGCCGATAATCATCGGTATCTGCTACTTTTCATTTTAGCTAACGACATGTCATTTTAGCAGTTTCTGCTGATTGGTTCGCGAAGCTGACAAGCTATGTAGAATGAAAATGGTTGTTACACCTGTATTAATGCGTTCCATGCAAATGTAGTTGTCTCAGAGGACCACTTTATGGGCTGTCCTGATATAATAAGTATAATAACAACCCTTGGGAATATGAGTATAGTTTTTGTTTTCTGGTAATATCAGATTCATTTTAATATCCCTGGGGCCTACTTTGATCATATCTGTGTTATTCTTTTTTTTTTGTTCCACAGTATTATTTTATGTATTTATTTGGTATCTTGGTATAATATGGCGTCACGAAGATACACTATTTTTTTTTAGTCACTGCTAACACATAACTGCGAAATGCATAAAAAATCAAAATAAAAAAAGTATCTGAAAATGTTTTCTAAAAAAATAATAAATTCCGATATTCTAAGACAAAATCTTTCCTTAATCGATTTCCATACGACGATGAAAATCAATAAACTTATTGTCGTTGCCGATGTATATAAGCATATTTCTTTTCATTTTAGATTAAAGAAGGGCCGACGCGGTGGTCGAACACTCAAGGCAAGCGTTTCCTAGCGATCGTTCGGCTGCCGGGTTGTGGGTTCGAATCCCACTTGCGGGCATGGATGTTGTGGTGTTGGACGCGGTGTGTTTCGACCCCCACTGGTGCGCTGGGGCAACGTCTTATGACGGTTAACAGGTTCACGGTTCTGACCAGGTGTTTGAGATATTGACTGTTCACGTTATATGTAACTTCTGTTCTGTTTGTATAATGTTTGTCTTGTTCTCTGCCATTGGGAAAAAAAAAGATTAAATAAGTTCGACATATCGGCGGTTAGTAGTGTTTTTTAAATAAGTAGCATCTAAGCCAGAAAAGACAGAGAAATTGATTCTCTTAAAAATGAAGATACATTTCCTTTAATAAGTTATATTTTGTTCAGACATGCCACCAGCGTCTCGGAAAATGCCATCTTAATCAAATATTGGCTCAGATAGAGATATTGCAGTAAAAGCGAAAGAAGCGGAATGATTTGAGAAACAAAAATTCTTCATATGATCTTGTCAAGCCAATGAATTCCATTTCTTGGTTATTTTATCGCAGAAAAAAAAACTATACAGAATAATATGATGGGAACTGGCTATTTCTTTTTCTCCCATCTTCCTACGATAGATGTAAAAAAGAAAAAAAAGTCTATTGAACATTTTCAAGTCTGATCAAAGTCTAAATACCGTGCCAATATCTATGTTCTTTTTCATGGTAATGGAGTTACCGTTGGTGTGTGAGCAGGGAACACTGTCACCGCTTATCAGCAAGGTATCTGATGACTTGATTATAAGGTCTTTACTGAGGTACATGACAGTAAGCAAACATTGTATCGTGCGGTTTATGCCACAGAAGCGTTTCACCAAGTTACGCTTGCGTTCCAAATTATACCCCTGTCAGGCAAAAGCTGTCAGAAATTTTGTCGGAAAAATTGGATGTCAAGTGTCAGGATATCAAAGAAGATATTTTATTTTCTGTGTTCAAAAATTGTTTCTTTTTAGGTGTGTCAGTATAATATTGCTGCTTCCAGTAGAAGATTTTTATGATGCCTTGGTGTTTAATATGTCACATTGAAGGATGAGGAAAAAATGTTCGAGTTTCGATTGCCTATTGTCTTCAGAGAGTTTCTTTTTCGATCTAGAAAATCAGAAAGCAATACAGCCTTCATTGACTTCACAAGATCTTATAACGCATTTTCGTTCCTCCATTAGAGTCATCGTTCGCCTCAAGGTTTTCAGTCAGCATCTTATCTACTTCAGCTAGAAAGTTACTACAGATAAAGAAAGAAAAACTACATTAAATTTCGCGACAGCTAAACAGGTAAGAAAATGCAAGAATTATAAACATGTTTTTTAACACTTTACAACATAGTTGAAAAGTGTTTATGACTTTGTTCATTCTGTCTGTCTGTCTGCCTGTTTGTCCGTCTATACATTGCACAGACAGACACATAGACAGACACTCAGACACACACACACAGACGTCACGCTAAAAATAGTGTTTTCGTGTTCTAGAGGTCCCGAAATGTGTAGATTCGACGAAAACTCGAGTTGCGATTTTCGGCATGATTCCAATACTTTCCCTATACGTTACCATGTATTGCAGGGAACGTAAAAATCTGATGTGGGTAGCACATGACTTTCCCTGCATACCCAAATTCATATTTTCTGTATTTCTTTAATAATTCATTAGATTGAGTTCAATTGCACCAAATAACACTAAATTTGCATTTATAATTCAATTTTTGTTTTTATTTGGTAATTGGACATTTTTCCGAAATCGGAGTAACAAAAATGCAAGAATTCTCAAATATCTTGAGAACAGTTAGTCCTAAAGTATAATTGACTGTGTTATATTCTTTTCCTCGTTAAAAATTACGTATGAAACAAGCTTTGATACACTTGAGCACACGTAACTCTTTTATTTTAGATTTTTGCTGACCATTTCATAAAAAATGGCAGGTTTTTCCTTTCCAAATCGTACCGAAATGCAATTAGCACCAAAATATACCATAAGTGACTTATCTACCAATTTTGTGAATTTTTGACAATTCGTTTTTTAGTTAAAGTGGATAGATACATGAGAATTTTTGCTGGCTATTTCGCAAAAAAAGGGCAGATTCTTTTATTCCGAATCGTACCAAAATCTAATCAGCACCAGGGTCACCCACAAGGGACTTATCTACCAAATTTTATGAAATTATGTCAATTAGTTTTTTGGTTAGAGTGGATACATACATTGCACAGACAGACAGACTCACACACACAGACGTCACGCTAAAAATAGTGTTTTCGTGTTCTAGAGGTCCCAAAGCGTGTAGATCTGTCGAAAAAGTTGCGATTTTTGACACGATTCCAATATTTTCCTTATACATTACCATGTATTGCAGGGTAAGTAAAAATCTGATGCGGGCAGAATATAACTTTCCCTGCAGCCTCATATTCACGTTCTCTTTATTTCTTCGATAATTCATTATATATAGTGTAATTGCACAAACTAATCCACTCAAGTTTTCTAAAATTACACTGCGTTTGCACTTTTAATTCAATTTTCGTTCTCATTTGGTATCTGGATTTATTTTCAAAGGTGGCGAAGCGAAAATGCGAAAAAAACCAAAATATCTTGAGAACGGCTAGTCCTAGTGTAATGGGGTACATCTTTTTCTTTTCATTGTTGAAAATTACGTATAACACAAGCATTTGATTTATATATTTGAGCATATATATTTATTTATTTTAGATTTTAACGATTTTTGATGGGCCATTTCGCAAAAATGTCAGATTATTTTTTTCCGAATCATACCATAATCTAATCAGCACAAGGTTACCCATAAGTGACTTATTTACCAAATTTTGTAAAATTTGATCTGTTAGTTTTTCAGCTAGAGTGTATACATGCAATTTTTGCGGGCTTTCTCGCAAAAAAATGCGGGTTCTTTTATCTCGAATCGTACCCAAAACTAATCAACACCAGGATCACACACAAGATACTTACCTACCACACTGTATGAAATTTGGTCCATTAGTGTTTTGAGTTAGAGTGGATACATACATTGACAGACAGATACATACATTGCACAGACAGACACACAGACAGACACACACAGAGACGTCACGCTAAAAATAGATTTTTCGTATTCTGGAGGTCCCAAAACGTGTAGATCCGTCGAAAACTCGAGTTGCGATTTTCGACACGATTTCAATGCTTTCCCTATACATTACCATGTATTGCAGGGAAAGTAAAAATGAAATATTTTTAAATGGCCTAGAAAAAGCTTATCCCGATGCATTTTCAATTTTTATTAAATATGGAAGAATTGTCCCATGGATTCGCTTTAAAGCTCGTTGAAAATACCGTTATTTGATCTTTCTAATGGTGTTAAGATGGAAACGATAATATGTTTGATCGCTCAGAAACCAATTTGTGCGAAAATTGCTTGAAATTGCGCTTCAGCGTTAAATAATAATTTAAATTAAACAAAAATCGCTCTGAAGCGCTACGCTGTGCTAAGACAGAAAAAAGACAAACATACATGTATTCTCTCTTATTATTATAGATAACTAAAAACTGTATTCGGTGTGCTGTCCGGCATTTAAAGCAGGGATTAATTGAATTTATTCTTTGAGGTTTTAATTTGAGTTTTTGATGTTGCATCTCTGTGTGTTAGTGTGTGTGTACATATGAATGTTAGTGTGTCTGTGCTTTTTAGACAGTGGACGAAATATCTCGCAAACGCATGATGCGTTTCGAAAATAATTTGGTAAGATTATTGCAATCAATGAATACTAGAATTCTTTTGAATTTAAACGGAGTCGAATGTTCTAAAAACTCCCCAAACCCCCGTCGTCCCATTTCCGAATGTTTTTAAATCATTTAAAAATTAGTACTTTTAATAATGTTAAACAAATAAAAATGTCATACAAGATTTTTCATTAGAAAACGAATGATGCAAATTTTAAAACTCTTTCACTAGATATTGCAGGGTTTTCAAATGCATTTTTGAAAACTTTAAAAAGAGAAGTCAGAATCTTTAATAACGATAAATGAATAATCATTTGATACATTATTATTCGTCATAAAACGAATAAAACGAATGATAAAAACTGAGAAACGTTAGCATGGACTGTTCTCGGGATATTGCACATTTGTTAAATAAATATAACGAAAGAATAACATAAAATTAAAATAATTTTGCGTTAAAGAAATACAGCAATTCTTATACAACTAATTCTACATATTTTGCTGTTTACATTTTACATAAGTGAAAAATAGGCTTCGTTGTAGAAATAATCAAATTTGGATAATCCTTTAAACTCAAATATATTGTAATAGCGTTGTTTCAGTATGTAGATGCACAGAATTTAAGCAAAAATAAAGTGGTTTTAGGACGGATACAACACTCAATATGAATTAAAAAGAACTTTAAAAATCATGATTTTGACACAAGTTGGATGCCATATTTTATTTTGAAGTGGGTCACGTGATCTTTTCATATAATTGTCACGTGATCGCTTTATAAGAGGTGTAATTATTATTTTAATTTTTATTTAAAAAACTACTGAATATATTTTGCTGAATTTTTCTTTATATATTTTATGGAACAATTTGAATATTACCTAAAATTTTCGAGGCAATTTGTGAATTTTAAATCCGCTTAAAAAATGTTTGAAAAATTAGGTCCCATAGGGTTAAATGTATTTCATTTTTTCAACCCGGGTTCAATCCAAAACTAATTGGGTGATATTATTCATTATATTCCCATAGGTCCTACAGACCGTCTGAACAACATACTAAAATTTCATTTTGATTAAGTCATTTTTACGGCAGTTATCGTGCTAACGGACAGACAGACAGACAGAATGAGCAAAGTCATAAACACTTTTCCACTTTGTTGTAAAGTATTAAAAAAGTAGGAGTGCCATCCGATCAATATGCCCCCTTACCACATGCAATATTATGAAATAAATCTGTTAACCTTATTCTTGTGGATCTACTTTATTCCATTCACTATAGAAGAAACGTTTTGTAATAGTTTTGTATTTTGGCGCATAAGAATTCGCCAATTTATTTCAATGGATATCATTGAAATGTCAATTGTTGAGAATTTTTAGTGTATGTTTAAGTCATTCTCTTTGGACTAAGAATTTGCCAAAAGCGCCAAATTTCCATACATGTGATATTGATTGAATACACACACACACAAAAAAAATACATTCTGTCATATATCTTGTACACCATTATTTCGTTGTGAAAGAAAAGTCATTTAAGAAGAATATTGTTTTTTACAACCATTTGATATATTAACCAAGAATAAAATATCAATTTTCGAAAACATACTAATTCCTCGTCTTCATAAATACAAGGCTGCCTTGGCATGTACCATCCAATGATATGTTGGGTAACCTGAACCTCCGCCCCCGCGGTTGCAGTTAACGATGCGTAGCAATTGTGCAAAAAGAGGGCTGAGAAGCCCTTCTATGATGCCCCATTAAATCCGCCCCTTCTGCCTATCAACGAGAAAAGTTATACGAGCCATTTAGTTCCTCTTTCATTTGTAGAGCTTATTATTGGCTTGTGTTTGGCGGGTTGGCGGCTCGGATAATTGACTAATGATATTTATCGCCACAAATCGTGTTAGAAGTGGGGATGATGCGTTATGCAAAACCAAAAAGGATAATTTGATGTAGATAGCTAGATTTGGAGATTTGAAGAAAATTAGTTCGACTGTTAAGATAATTCTTCATTGGTAAAACAGAATAAAACAAAATAGTTAAGATATTAACTGGTTTCTGGGGGCAAAAAACAAAGTCTTCTTCGTCGGGATAAACGAGATAATTTACCCCAACAAAAGCAGGTCTGCGAACAGAAAAAGTGAAAGAAAGGGATTGCCAATTCAAAAATAATTAAATTTAAACTAGAAAAAACTAATGTCTGTTCTTTCCTTTAAGTCAGGTGAGCATTTTTCTGTTATCAGACATTTCTCCCTTTTGGGGGATTTCTTTGATTTAGTTAAGCTTTTTTTTTTTTTGGTCTACTGTACGTTAGTCAGACATATTTCATAGTCTTCTGAAATTTTATATATTTTAGTGGTAAAACTTTATTTAAATTTCTCTGCTCTAATTATCAGTTCAGTATTGTAATCAGATAGAGGCCAGAGAGAACTAGGAACTTCGATAGATATACTCAGACCCTCTTATAAACATATTGAATTTTTAGTGTTAACACGAAATTTTATCTGAAATGTCATACGATATTTATAAAATACTGCCATTTTAAGAATTTTTTTTTATAAATCACTTTATTTCTTGTAGACA
This sequence comes from Amaurobius ferox, assembly GCA_951213105.1. NCBI lineage: Eukaryota > Metazoa > Arthropoda > Arachnida > Araneae > Amaurobiidae > Amaurobius > Amaurobius ferox. The sequence continues at coordinate 105,805,690 of OX578148.1, read as the reverse complement.
TTATGAAGTTAAAATTAACTGATTAGAAGATAGGATTAATATTATGCGTTAACTATTAGAAATTTCAATCAATTAATTAACAGCCTCGCTAGTAGTTAATAGTTATATTAGCATCAATTGTAATTATTGCGCGTAAATATTGATGTATATTAGTTATCTGGATTTTCAGTTTACCTTACACATATGGCTACACTATTACCAATTTGGAAAAATATATAATAGTTACTTATATTGATTGAGATATATAATAATGACTATTCATTTATAGATTATAATGATTAATTGGCTTTGTAGCGCATAAACTTTGACACAATAGCACATAATAATAGTGTTATTGTGTCAAATAACACTATTATCATGCCTTATATATTGACCCCTAATATTTAAAAAGTACTGCATCTTGTTATGATTTGAGCTTGTATTTTAAGTACTACATTTCTAAAAATAAGCAGTCACAATTGGCGCTTAAAGGTAAAATAGACACCAAAACTAGGCGCAAAAATGAGGTATAAATGGAACAGAAATTGTTTAATCACAGGTTAAAAATTATTGTTCATCAAGTCATATTCAAGTATCGTTTTGTTGCAGAAGACAACAAAGCAGATTACTTACAAATCTTCAAGTTCATACACAAACTTTACTGCAGTTTATAAACCTGAAAAATACCTTATAAAGACAAAACATTTGACATATTTTCACTCACTATTCTCATTTATTTGTTGATAGCAATTTACTACCAAATACATTTCAAAGTCTGCAACCTCGCTGGGCTACAGTTCAGCAACGTCTTCTTCCTCTCCGCCAACCACATTCAAGATATCCACGAGTTTGTTTTTTTCACACTTCTTTCGTACTGCCATGCGAATTTTCGGAAAAAAGAGGAAGCGACATCTGCAGAATCGGAAATTCACATCCTTAGTGAATCCCCAACCCCTCTCTAAAATTTGATGTTTAGTCTATATTAGTCTTCATCTAAGCTCTATGCATAGCCAATTTACAGAAATCAATGAAAGGGAAAATATAATTTTTTTTTTAATCGGATGTGACATCTAGAACCGGAAGTGAAAATCTTCAGTGAGCTCCCTACCTCCTTCGTAATTTGATACTAGATCCATATCAGTCATTATGTAAGCTCTATCTATTTATAGCAGATACTGAGAAATAGATGCTTTAATTTTTTTTATTAATAACATTAATAGCGAAAACATTTTGCCCCAAATGAAAGAGTGAATATAAATGAAAAACAGGTTAAATCCTTTAAATAGACATATATAGGCACTGAACCTTTAAATAGGCATTTATAGGCGCTAACCCTTAAAATAGGCATTTATAGACTCATAAGATTTGAGTGCTTAAAAATTTAAAAGCATTAGTAAGGCAGAACTGTTGCTCCAAATACACTAGAAAATAATTAAATAATAAAATAAACACGTAAAATAGACATATATAGGAACTGACTCTTAATATAGGCATCTATAGACCCCAACCCTTAAAATAGGCATTTATAGGCTTTTAAGATTTCGATAGTGGACCCCTTAAGGCTAAAAATGGATATATGTGTTGGAATCCAACGATTCTATAATCAGGAGAAAAATAGGCAAATAGGCAGAATCCGGGCTCTAGTTATAATTAATTAAAATATTTTTTAATAGAGAAATTTACTTAAACGCTAAAATGTAATAGCTTAGCGCATTACCGCACCCAAAGGAAAAGTTCATACTGATTCCCGCCTTTAGCCCTGTTGAGGCCACCTTTAATTTCAATCCCGCCCTTCATAAATTTCATATCGGATCTGTATCAGTTGAATGCAGTTTTAAAAAAAAAGCAAGCCTCCATAGCCTTAATCTTTCAAGTGAAATATGATGTACAAAATCATACATTCCCACTAAAATTATCACAGGCATTTGAATATATTATGCACTCTAAGAACAATGAAAACGGAAGCCACTCCTTAGGAAAATAAGTTAAAATCTCCACTATTGAATTTCCACGATTTTGATCAAACGAACCATAAACGACAACCAAATTGCGCTTCTGAATAATCGCCTCTCCCTTCATCTTCTTACAAGCATCGCCCGAGTGTTTTTCTAATGATAAATAATCTCACAAGAAATCGGCAGAATTCGGCGCACAAAACATCGCCAAATTGCCCTGTAGTCCTCTTCAACATGCACCGCACGGCGTGCTCTTTAATACCATGCTCTGTGTGCGCAAAGGACTTTGATAATCCGCATCCCATCCTGTCATACTGTGACCAGGGCAATTAAAATCAACCTATTCGCGCCTAACCGGCCACGGATTGGTCCGGTTGAAATAAATTACCCAGAGAAAAAAAAAACAGAGAATAAAAAAAAGGGCACTCAACCAGTGCCCACAGTGGTCAAACATTATGCTGAAAGAAATTCCCAAAGCACGGCGATGTGTAACACTGCAAGTTCGTCTATTAGACCACATTAAGAAAACTATCACGGATTTCAAAAGTCTTAGAGCTAGTAGCTCCCTTAGTTACTGCTTGGTAACACAAAGACTACAACATCCTTTATATACATACATCTATGCATGCACTTCCTCTTAACACGCGCGCTGGCGAGGCGAGTTATGCGTGGCCTGCATGTGCAAATAAGCTTAATCGTTGGCTAGGCTCATATTGTGTCTCTGGACATTTGTTATATGCTAATGCAGGTGAAAACTTTTGTGTAGGGCTGCCTCCTGCCCGATTTTAGATCCGACACGTCATCCATCACGAAAATTTGATCGGAAGCTATTGACTCTCCCACTCGTTAAATAACTGCGCATGCGCAGTGAAGTTGAGAAAAGAATTTCATTTTTTTTTTTGGCGATGGCATCGGCGATATTTTCAGGATTAGATGATGCAGAATTTAAATAGACAATACGCTTTTGTCGATCATCGATATATAATAAGATAATCGGAGAAAAGATCAGTGTACAATGGATGATTTGCAATTTTTGCAATGCGGGCCAGCTTCTTTGAAGAACATGGCATTGGACGCATTAATAATTATAAGGCATTGGACGCATTAATAAATTTAAGGCGTTGGACGCATACATTCAAAAAACGAGTTCAAAATAATAACGTTTACACATCAAAACCTGATCTAACGGAATATTAAGTCAAGTTATAACATTTAATACTTAACTAGATGTTAAGCCCGTCATATTATGGAGTGCATAAAGTTAGAAGATTTTCTTCCCCTTCATACATCTGCATCTCTTGCGCTTATAATATTTTTTGTATCTCATTCTGAATTCCTCTAATATTTAATGACCTTCTAAAATTCTAAAATTAGGTTTAAATATAACATTTTGAACAGGAACATAAAAGCAAGTATTAAGATAGTAATTTTTTTATTGTCTTAATATTAAGATTATATACTTTCTATTATTAAATTATCTTATAAATATTTATTATTATAAATAAAAGGGAAAATAATTATTTTTGAAGTTTAGACTGCCAAAATAGGTGCGACCATGCATATATGTATGTTTCTATAAATGTAAATTTAATGTTTAATTCCCACATAGTGACAAATATTATTAAATAAATTTAATTTTTCGAGATATTGAATCTTTGTCAATTTGGTATTTTCTGAAAGTTGTAAAGTTGGCAATATTTTATAAAATATCGCCAAATTGTCACCACGTGGTAAAGAGAGAAAGATCTTTCTTATATTGCACTAATTCGACTCAAATTTGATTCAGACATATTATAACTAGAAAGTTTGTTAATTCATTAAAAAATGGTGCCGTAGATAACAGAATGGAATCAAAAGGTATAAATAAATTCAATGATAAAGCATAATAAAAAAAAATCATCTGCTGTAATTATAAATTAAATTATAAATTATCTCGAGCGGTTTGCTGTTCACGAATAGAGTTAATTAAGACGATGATTATTTATGCTCATGATGGTATAGAAACGAATTTTATGGATCCTATCTGTTCTCAAGTTACAGTTGAAAGAATGTTGGATCAAAAAATTCTGAGATTTATAAATTTTTTGTGCAACATTCCAAGATTAAAAAATTCTCTCAGTATTTATAGGTCATATCCCACGTGTATTCAAAGTTTCAAACTTCTACCTTCATCAGTTTTTGCTATGTAAGCCCCATACCTTTGTCAGTCTCACTCAGTTGTATGATGACTATTTCAGACTCGAACCCTCTACTTTGGAATTGGAACTTTTTCTCTCATAGTTCAAAATTTACTATATATGCCGAGCAGAGCGCAAACGCTACAGGGTGGCGGACTGTGGCGAATTATGTATATAACTTTATGTACCCCATAATATAACAGGTTTAACATTTAGTTAATTGTGATAAATATTATGTTTATACAGCGTCCATTGTTTTTAATCCAAAAATTATATTTAAAATCTTAAGTGTAGATTGATAATTATTATATCTGTGTCTTAGTATAATCGTGCAACAAGATTGAATTATAATCGTGTGACAAGATTAAAATCTGCACGAACATTAAAGTTTTTATTAAAACACATATTTTTACATTTACATAAAATTTCATGTCAGTATCTTTAAGTTCTCTTTATGACTGCAATGACGAATTTATTTAGAATAAAGTAAATACAGTTTGGAGAAACTTCACAAATTTCAATCAAGAACATTTGGATTTAGAGTTAATTTTAAATACTTTAGTTAATAGAATTTTATTTTAAAATAAATTTGTTTTTAGAAGCAATTCAAATCCATTCTGGCAAGAGATTGTAAATATTGCATTCCTTTCCATATAGTCATTCCCTTTAATATAGTGCTAGTGACTCTTGATAATAAAAGGTTACAAACCCTTGATATATAGTATCCTTTGAAATCTGCATGTTTCACAATGATGAAAAATTTTGAATTGTAATCTCAATTTTTTAATTTTAAATTTCTAAGAATAATAACACCCTTCTCTGAAACATAATTTTTTATATTAACTAGATGTTTAAATTAAATCTCATTCGTTTTCTATTTATATACAGCACATCATTTGCAATAAAATAAATTTCAACATGGCCTCAAATTAATCACGAATATTTTACATTTACCAAAATCAATTTCTCTTCCCATTAATGGAAACACTGTTAGAATATGAGAACTAAAAGCCATACGCATCATATCATATTCAATTCATTTAAATGATTGATCGAACTGCTCACGTGCGTATTAACAATCATGTCTTCCATGATGAACTAGTTGCCGAAAATGTTAGTAGCAAATCACTAAAAAATTCACACAGGGTTTTCCATTTCAATTTAACATATCCGTTAATAGCTTGAGGCAAAAAATGAAATAATAAAATGGCTATTTCCATCGCTTTCCAAATTACCGCATGACATTACTCCTAGCACCATCAAGTGAAAACAACCTATTGTTAAACTCAAATTATAATAACAGTAATAAAGAGGAAATAACCAAAAAAAAAAAGATGAGAAAGGTCTAGGAAGGGGGGGGGGGGGTCTGTCTTTATCGGGAAGGTGTATCCTCTCCCCCTCCCCCTCCCTCCATAAGCAATTTTCCACGCGGGCTGTGAAGTACCCGAAAATTGTTCTCCTCACAATTTGAAACGCAATGCAAATGTGAGCTTAATAGCCGTGTAATTTGTGCTTGGCAAAGGTGAAAAACGGGCCTGTAGTCGTAAAACGTGTGAGCCTGCAAGGGTTTGGAAAATAACAAAGTCACGCGAAACAGTGGAATATCATAGCCTACATTTGTAGGAGGTGGGCACTACAGGGTGTAGCATGTCTTTGGAAAATAACATAAAGGGTATTAACTGGTCATTGTTATTTTCCTACATATAATGAATGCAGGGAGAAAGCATTATGACAGAGTCGAAAATTCGAAATTGAATTTTCGATATGCCCTTTTTAGTTACCTTACAAGCTGTATAGAGAAAGACTGGCTATATAGTAGGGTATAGTACTTTTCTGATGTATAGGGAAAGTATTACGATGGAGTCGAAAATCCGGCGTGTAATCCAGACGTGTAAATTCGTCGAAAATTCGACGGATTTACACGTTTGGAGCCTCTATTTGAAAAACGTTTGTTGAGCACAAAATGTATGAGACTATGGGCGCAATACCTTTGGAACGAACGGAACGTTTTAATCGAATTTGGTACGATTATCACAATCTATGAAGTCTGAAAACATAATTCAATAAAGAACATATTTACGTTGAAGAACATTAAACAAATTTCTATTTCAAAATCATATACAATACACTCTGGAAAATAAAAACCCAGGCCTTTTGAATTACTATTCAGTTTCATTAACAGCCATATCTCTTCCGACTATGTAAAAAAATGTCTAAAATTACCCTCCATCCTCCAAGGTCCATATACCTATGACAAGGCCGGTAGCACTTCAACCGTCACAGCTCGGGCGCTAATTGTAAGTATTGTTCAGTAGAACGTTATACTTATTTGAATTTCGGAAACAAATCATAGCAGAACCGGGATTCGAACCCGGATGTCTACAATAGAATCCTGGATGTTACCAGTTAAATGGACGTTACCAACGCCTGGATATTACCAACTATACTTCGGATATGTAATACATCCCCATTGCCTTACAATACTACTGTTTGCTTTATGTTTCACAAAGACATGCTTAATTGAAAAGTTTGTAATAGCCAATCATGGTTTGCATCCAGTATTACTTCATGAATGTTCCACATGACATTTCACAACCCTCACTAAGAATAAATAATTTAACGGATAAATCAAAAAGCCCCAAAACACTTATTTCACGTTCTAGGCAGAACCGGAATTCGATCCCGGCTCTACTGGATTTTTCGTAGTTTTTTCTACCAGCTACACTACTCCGCCATCATAATGAATTCCTTGAAATCATTTTACAATGCTGTCGCTTCTTTTATCTTTTACCTACATATGCGTAATGACGAAGTCGTAATAGCCAAGGATTTGTTACGTCCGCTGTGTGGTTCAACTTTATGTAAACCAACCAACAGGGCGTTGCTTAATGAATATTCCACACTTGATAATCTACAGACCTCTCTAAGAAACCAGTAATTGGACATGACGCTAAAAAGCACAAAAACGCTTTTTCACGTTCCGGCACTTAATGCATCATTCGCAATTACACCTTTTCGTGGTCAATCATTGATGGTTATTGATTACTTTACCACCGGCGATGAAACAACCGAGCAAAACTTTAGCCACGTTCAAGCACATTTTCATTCTTTTTTGGATCAACTCATTCATCGAAACATCTGTTTAAAATTATTGCAATACATTTCGACACTAGCAAAAGAAAGAACTCGATATGTTTTCAATTCGCATTCCCCTTTCAACAGACGAGTTGTATTTTTTTCACTCTTCATTGTTTTAGCCATCCTCATCTTTCACGAAGAGATAAAAAAAATACTTCCCATTCGCACCTGTAGCTACGATTTGGGTTATTGCTTTTTTACTTTCCCTATAATATTGCATAGGGAAAGTATTGGAATCGGGTCGAAAATTGAAACTCGGGTTTTCGATGGATTTTTAATTTGGGGGCACTTTACACTGTAGAAAAAAAAATCGACAATGGCTGCAGTTCAATGGAAACGAAATGGTTTTGCGTGAATCCGTCCTGTGAAATAGAACTTATTCGATAATCAAAATGTATGGACACACGGCAATGTAGAAAAAACTCTAAAACGATAAGTTCTCTAAACGATAAAACGATAACTTAGTAACGATAATTTAGTAAAACGATAATTTAGTAACTCTAAAACGATAAGTAGGGATGACATGAAATAGAACTTATTCGATAATCAAAATGTATGGACACACGGCAATGTAGAAAAAACTCTAAAACGATAAGTTCTCTAAACGATAAAACGATAACTTAGTAACGATAATTTAGTAAAACGATAATTTAGTAACTCTAAAACGATAAGTAGGGATGACACGAAATAGAACTTATTCGATAATCAAAATGTATGGACACACGGCAATGTAGAAAAAACTCTAAAACTCTATAAAGATAAGTTGTATGGCAAAGTTGTTTGGTAAAAAACCAAGTTGTTTACCAAATAACTTGGTTGTCTTTATTATATCATTTTAAAGGTCTTATTCTATAATTTTATCCCTCTTATCTTTTCGTTTACAACAACGTTTTTAAATATTTTTGCAAAATGTTGAAAATACGTATTTTGACATAAGATTTTTTTTTCTTTTATTTCATTTTTTACAGGCAGATTTTAACAGAAGAGTTTAGGTGAACTGAATTTTTATGTAATATAAACTATTAATTATTTACTTGGAATATAATTTTAAACTACAGTAGAATCCGCTTATAACAATCCCAATATTTAGCGAGGTTCCGGATTTGATGAGTGAATTATGAGCATTTGGTAAAATTCTAATTGAAGCCTCACTTAAGCTCGTTTTTAACAAACAAATATTTTATATCCCCGGATGTAATAAGCATACAAAATATTAAAACACAATAAAATAAACAAAATTATAAAAATCAGAACAAAAGAGAAAAATCTTGACTTTGTTAAATGAATGGTTAGACTCGGGAAGGATATATGGGTTGTGAGGATCGCAGCAGATCTGAACATCAGACAGTCCGGAAAATTATCTTCATCTACAACCGGAAAGCGCGTAAATAAAACGTCTTCGCTTATAACAGCTACAAAATTGGAAACTAAGATATTGGAAAAGTTCATTTGCATAGTCTTGGAATATACCTGAAATTAGGGATGACATAAAATGTGAACCTCAAAATTTATTTTGGGGTGTTATATAAATGGGCTTTTTGGCTGTTTGGAAATTTGGGTATTAGCAAATATATAGATTGGGATCCACTGTACTGTTTTACAATTATTTTATAGCCTTCTAGGAGTATAACACACATATACTCCTGGCACGCCCTTGCTGACCATTCATAGCGCCCGTATTTAACGTGCAATTTTGCGTGTTCCGTGATATTCGTTGTAACCGGGTTCTATGTATTTTAATTTCCTATTATCCCCGGACACAAGTGGACCGTGCACTTCTCTTGGTCAATATTATTAATTATTATAAGACTCATAACGAAATATAAATTCGTATACTACGTCTAACAAAACGCAATAAATGTACAACATCCTAATAAAACGTTCCTATCCCACGAACTATGGTACTTACCATGTTTTAACTCAAGTATATAAAAATTAATAATTTCTGCAAAGCAAGTGAGATTAACAAATAAATTAAAGTTAATTTTCCGAGATATTGAATTTTTATCTATTTGATGACATTTTTCAAAAGTCTATAAATTGCTGTTATTTTTTTTTTTTTTCAAATTTGTTACAAAATTTATTATCAAGTGGGCAGATAGACTGATAGACAGAGGGGCGAGTTTTTTTTTAATACAGTGTTAAAATAATTTCTATGACGTGACGACTTTCAAATTGAAAATGCAAAGTGTAAATATGTTACATGGAACAACTTCTGAACAAATGCAGTTGCTGCATATCTACTTGTGGAAATAAAATACTAATAACTTACAAAAAGTGGAAATGCTTCAATATGCATGCTGCAATTCCTCCTTATGAATATATGTCGATGGTCTTATGCTCTCTAAGGATCATTTTTCCATGGCTAGCAACTTGAGAATCCAGAGTAAAAACGAAAATTATTAGAAAGTAAGCAATGTATGCCAAAGCAACTCAGTATCCTCAAATTTTGTATTTAATTCTAAAGCACTAAGAGTTACAGCACGAAAGTTGGATTATGAGTTTGTGCACCTACCTGCTTTGCTGAAGATCTGTCATCTCGCCGCCTTCCCATGAACAGTTCAAGGCGCAGGTCATCCTACAACTTAGTTACTACACTTGTTATACACGATAAATTACTCAAAACATCGTTTGTCTGGCTGATTGCCTTCAGCAAACCTATTCTGATGTCACAAGTGATGGCATAAACCTATTGAAACCGAATATAAATCCCTCCTTGATATCATCTATAGTCGTATTGCCGCAAATGTTGGCCGCAATTATGGACTTTAAAGTCCTTTACAGGATTAGCGGACGCAGATCATCCATCAACTTCATGGGCAGCTGTAAGACGGATATGCACGCTAATTTTCTGAGGAGTCTTCTAACCGATAAAGGTGTATTGAGTGGATTTATGGGTGATTTGCCCGTGACCAAACTATTTTTCAGTATATCGTGTGTTCTTTCTGTCTGTATTACGTGTCACGATATCCTCCGGGGAATTTCGCTGGACATCTGCGGCAAGCATCTTTTGGCTAGTTAGATGAATGGTTTCCGTCCTCGTGGAGTGTAATAACTTGTGAGATTAGGTGATGTTGTCTATTGAGTTCTGAATTGCAGGGTTTCGAAACTGACCGGAGACAGAAAAGAGCGGCTAAATGAAAAAGCTGGTATTTTGTACCTCGGGATTGACACGAAGGTATCGCTGCCCTCATCACAAATTCAAAACGCAGTAAGCCTCTTATGAAGTGTCATGCAGGCGTATGAATAGCTTATATACTATTGTTAACCAATTTTTACTTTCCCTGCATTACATGGTAATGTATAGGGAAAGTATTGGAACCATGTCGAAAATCGCAACTCGAGTTTTCGACGGATCTACACGTTTCGAGACCTCTAGAATGCGAAAAAACTATTTTTAGCGTGACGTCTGTGTGTGTGTCTGTCTGTCTGTGTGTCTGTCTGTGCAGATTTTGTATCCACTCTAACTAAAAAACTAATTGATCGAATTTCATAAAATTTGGTAGGTAAGTCACATGTGCACGAATCTGGTGCTGATCAGTTTTGGGTATGACTCGGGTTAAAAGAACCCGCCTCTTTTTGCGAAATGGCCCGCAAAAGCTTGTATCCACTCTAACTGAAAAACTAATGGACCGAATTTCACAAAATTTGGTAGATAAGTTGCTTGTAGGCCACCCTGGTGCTGATTAGATTTTGGTATAATTCGGAAAAAATAACCTGCCTTTTTTTGCAAAATGGCCCGCAAAAATCATCAAAATCTAACCTTAAGAACTACGTATGCTCAAATATAGCCATTAAATACTTGTTTAATACATAATTTTTAGCGAAGAAAAGAATAAGACCAACCCCATTACACTAGGACTAGCCGTTCTCGAGATATTTTAGTTTTCCGTATTTTTCCTACACCATTTTTGAAAATAAGTCCAGTTTTCAAATGAGAACGAAAATTGAATTAAAAGTGAATTAAATTTAATTAAATAAATAGAACGTGAATATAAGTCTGCAGGGAAAGTCATGTGCTGCCCACATCAGATTTTTACTTTCCCTGCATTACATGGTAATGTATAGGGAAAATAATGGAATCATGTCGAAAATCGCAACTCGAGTTTTCGACGTATCTACACGTTTCGAGACCTCTAGAATACGAAAAAACTATTTTTAGCGTGACGTCTGTGTGTGTGTCTGTGTGTGTGTGTGTGTCTGTCTGTGTGTCTGTCTGTGTGTCTGTCTGTGCAGATTTTGTATCCTCTCTAACTAAAAAATTAATGGACCGAATTTTAAAAAATTTGGTAGGTAAGTCACTTGTGGGCGAGTCTGGTGCTGATTAATTTTGGGTACGATTCGGGATAAAAAAAACCCGCCTTTTTTTGCGAAATGGCGCGCAAAATCTTGTATCCACTCTAGCTAAAAAACTAATGGACCGAATTTCACAAAATTCGGTAGATAAGTTGCCTGTAGGGCAATCTGGTGCTGATTAGATTTTGGTATGATTCGGAAAAAAATGACCTGCCTTTTTTTTGAAAAATGGCCCTCAAAAATCGTCAAAATCTAATATAAAACACTACGTATGCTCAAATATATCCCTTAAATACTTGTTTAATACGTTATTTTAGACGAAGAAAAGAATAAGACCAACCCCATTACACTAGGACTAACCATTCTCGAGATATTTCAGATATTATAGTTTTTCGTATTTTCTCTACGCCACCTTTGCAAAGAAGTCCAGTTATCGAATGAGAACCAAAATTGAATTAAAAGTGAAATAAATTTAATAAAATAAAGAGAACGTGAATATAAGTCTGCAGGGAAAGTCATGTGCTGCCCACATCAGATTTTTACTTTCCCTGCAATACATGGTATTGCATAGGGAAAGTATTGGAATCATGTCGAAAATCGCAACTCGAGTTTTCGACGGATCTACACGTTTCAAGACCTCTAGAATACGAAAAAAACCATTTTTAGCGTGACGTCTGTGTGTGTGTGTGTCTGTCTGTGCAGATTTTGTATCCACTCTAACTAAAAAACTAATGGACCGAATTTCACAAAATTTGGTAGGTAAGTCATTTGTGAGCGAGTCTGGTGCTGATTAGTTTTGGGTATGATTTGGAATAAAAGAACCTGCCTTTTTTTGCGAAATGGCCCGCTAAAGCTTGTATCCACTTTAACTGAAAAACTACTGGATCGAATTTCAGAAAATTCGGTAGATGAATCACTTGTGAGTTACCCTGGTGCTGATTAGATTTTGGTACGATTCGGAAAAAAATAACCTGCCTTTTTTTGCAAAATGGCCCGCAAAAACCGTCGAAATCTAAACTAAAGAACTAGGTATACTCAAATATATCCATTAAATGCTCGTTTAATACGTAATTTGTAACGACGAAAATAATAAGACCAACCCCATTACACTAGGACTAGCCGTTCTCGAGATATTTTAGTTTTTCGTATTTTCTCTACGCCACCTTTGAAAATAAGTCCGGTTACCGAATGAGAACGAAAATTGAATTAAAAGTGAAATAAATTTAATTAAAATAAAGAGAACGTTAATATAAGTCTGCAGGGAAAGTCATGTGCTGCCCACATCAGATTTTTACTTTTGTTAGTAAATTTGTTACTACAATATACATGGAGTGTTGGAATAGGTTGAAAGTTATAAATAAAATTGTCTGCGGATGCGTTTAATTGGATACGTTTTGGAGACTCTAGAGCACGATAGTACTAGAAACTGCGTAAGCGTGTCGACGTTTCTGCGTACCTTCGAGTCTGTGTACTTCTGTGTCTTCATACCCGTGTGTTTGCGTGCGTGAGTGGGATAATTTTAATGTTATGTATCATCTATTAAATCCGTTTGATTTCTTCTCGGGATATTGCATGTTTTCCAATCTGAAATCAGTGCCATTCGTTTTGCAACGATAAATTGTGCATAAAAGAGTTGTTAACGTTATTATAATTTCCGCATTTTTCTAGAAATAATACGAAAATCTGGGGGTCTTACAAAGCGGTAGGCTTGTCATAGGTATGGGGAAGAACTGCTTCTCTCCTTTCCTTCTCTTTCTCTGTATCGCTCTTCCTTCGGGTTTCTCTCTTCCTCTCGTTTCTTTCTTCATCTTATCCACTGGCCTCTCCCTCTTCTCTCTCCTCTCTCTCTTCTTCCTATTCTCTCCGTCTTCCTATACCTCTGCTGGCCCTGAATATCATGTTTTTCCATCTCAATGCGTGAAACTCACGTTTCCGAATCACATTATTTCCAGACATAATCCAAATCTTCTCATTCAGACCTTTCTAGTCGCTCCAGTTGGCTACTTTTCATCCATCATACATTCATGGCTACGAAACCGTGTATTATTTAATATTACACTGAACTTGGATTTAATTTTTGAAAAATAATGTGACACTTGTGATTAATCGTCAAGCTTTTGTACTGGTAGGTCACTAAACCTATTAGCGGTTCTGCCAATGGCGTGCTCTGATGAATAATGTTCGTGTAGAAACGCATTGTTGGATTTGCCCTGTCCAGCAATTTCCTTTCGGGAGGGGTCGTACAAACATTATTTGCATTTTTAAGTTTGATGTGTGGAAAATTAATACTTGTAAGCTTACTGGGCGTCCTCTTCCCGTTGATGTTCTGTTAAAGTGGCTGATTTCGAACAATAATTATATACATTTTCAAACAATGACAATGGAAAGAACTTGCCTTTAAAATGTAAACGTTGAAAAATAATTTTGAAGTAGAGCTTTTAATGTTAAATGCTTCTTAGGTTAGAGTAAAGGGTAATTTTATTGGTTGGTTATGAGTAGTGATCACATCCATCTATATTAACTAGGCTGAGTCAATGGACTCCTAAATTAAAGCGCGGGTGACAAGCGTACACAAATGAATTATAAAATCCGTTTTAATGAATAACATTTCCTTGATTGCTTAATATTTGTTAAACGTTGCTTAGGTTAGAATAAGAGGCAATTTTATTTTTGGGTTATGAGCTGAGATCGAATCATTTCTCTCTATGATAATTAGTTTGAGTCAATAAACTCCTAAATTAAAGCGCGGGTGACAAGCGTACACAAATGAATTATGAAATGTTTTTTAATGAATAACATTTCCTTGATTGCTTAATATTTGTTAAACGTTGCTTAGGTTAGAATAAGAGACAATTTTATTTTTGGGTTATGAGCTGAGATCGAATCCATGATAATTAGGCTGAGTCAATAAACTCCTAAATTAAAGCGTGGGTGACAAGCGTACACAAATTAATTATAAAAAGCTTTTTAATGAATAACATTTCCTTGATTGCTTAATATTTGTTAAACGTTGCTTAGGTTAGAATAAGAGGCAATTTTATTTTTGGGTTTTGAGCTGAGATCGCACATTGTAGAATTTTTTAATGATGGAACCTTTTTTTTTTAAATTTCGATTTAATTAATGTGGTATTCTATTTTTATGCAATTTCATAGTGAAGAAAAAGAAATGTTTGCATGATTTTTCCTTTATTTACCTTCAAAATCTAACATCTCAAGAATCCACATGCTTTCTTCAAAATCTGGCACTTTATCTAAATAATTTAGAATAATTGCTTAATGAATCAAATGCGAGTAATAATGTTAAATATTTTAATTTAAATCTAAATATAGACTCATTTAATTATTTAATAAATAATTTATATGATAAAAAGACTCATTTTAATTTTAATATAAATATATTATTACCTTTTAATTCTTGGAATTCAATACATTTATTATTATACGATCATAAACCAGCTTATCAAAATACCTATATTATATATATAATAAAAATATTATAAAATTCATTTAAATAACCCCAAGCACAATTGTAAATTCTACAATTACATAGTATATTTAGTTAGTATTATCAGAATTTTAAGTATACAAAACAATTTTAAAAAAATTTATAACTAATTTTGAAATACGAGTAAAAATAATTTTAAATAATCATTAAATGTTCCAAAAACCATATTATTGGTATAATTTTAAATTATCTAAAAAAATATTAATTAGTAACCACTTTTTATTATATATTTATTTTTTAAAATTTAAATTACTGTTTTTATTCTTATTATTTTAACTTTTATTTAAAATATTTATTTTTTTAAATTTAAATTACTGTTTAAAATTTAAATTATTTTCTTAATTCAACTATTCATTCTATGTTTTTTAATATAATTATCATCATTATCGCTACGACTTACAAACCCTATCTAATTTCATGTTAAGTACCTATCATATTTAGTCTTACATATTGATAAATGGCAACACTACATTTTACTTCCAAGTGAATGGCAACAATAAAATATTATGCTTTTGCCCGCGGCAAGTGGTATGGATTATCTGCTATCACTTAATCCGAATTTATCATATTTTATCCACGAATATCTCCACGAATACGTCTCATATTTCTCATATTTCTCATATTTTATCCACGTACCACGAATATCTCATATTCGTGGTACATCAAAACATGTTTGTACATAGTATGTGCAAGGTAAATCAAAAAGTGCAGTAAAGAGTTATTTTCTGTCTGTGCTTCTTAAGCATATCATTCATTATTAATTGTCTATTCATTTGTCGGTGGCAAAAATTTTGTCATACAATCAATTTTGTCATTTGTTGTTTGTTTTTACTAAAATGTTTTTTTGAAATATCTATTTCTTAGAATATACTATAGATATAGATCATATGATGATTGATATAGATTCAGCATAGAATTTTGTAGGAGATAAGGGAAAATGGGTTCACTAAGAATTTCCACTTCCGATTGTTTTTCCATTTTCTGTTCAATTTTTTTCATTTTACTTAAAAAACCTATTTATCAAGATTGGCTATAGAGAGTTTAGATGATAACTGGTATGAATTTTGCATCAAATTCGGAAGGAGGTAGTGGTTCACTAAAAATTTTCACTCTCGATTTGTTTTTTCCCACTTCGGCTCACAAATTTTTCTTGAAACGTCCATTTCTCAAAACTGGCTATAGATAGAACTTAGATTGTGAATGATATGAATTCAGCATCGTATTCTGGAGGAGGTGGGGGAAATTCACTAAGGATTCCCAATTCCTGGTTTTATTTCACTGTCGATTCAAACATTTCCTTGAAACAACTGTTTCTCAGAATTGGCTATATAGTATAATGATTAGGAGATCGCTGATAGGAATTCAGCATCAAATTCCAGAGGAGCTAGGGTTTCACTAAGTATTTCTACTTTGGGTTCTGGAGATATCTGTTCCGGTTTTTCGAAAAATTGTATAACTACGAAAAATGCATGCATAAAAGAATAAAAATATTTCATAGTTCCATCAAAAATGAGGTATACACACCATTTTCTACAATATGAAAGCTCTTTCATATATTTCTTGTATTATTTGTTAATTGACGGTGATCCGTTTTTTAACACTTTACAACAAAGTTGAAAAGTGTTTATGACTTTGTTCATTCTGTCTGTCTGTCTGTCTGTCTGTCCGTTAGCACGATAACTGCCGTAAAAATGGCTTAATCAAAATGAAATTTTAGTATGTTGTTCAGACGGTCTATAGGACCTATGGGAATATAAATGAATAATATCACCCAATTAGTTTTGGATTGAACCCGGGTTGAAAAAATGGAATACATTGAACCCTATGGGACCTAATTTTTCAAGCATTTTTTAAGCGGATTTAAAATTCACAAATTGTTTCGAAAATTTTAGGCAGTATTCAAATTATTCCATAAAATATATAAAAAAAAATTCAGCGAAATATATTCAGTAGTTTTTTAAATAAAAATTAAAATAATAATAACACCTTTTATATGAAGCGATCACGTGTCCATGATATGAAACGATCACATGACCCACTTCAAAATGATATATGGCATCCATCTTGTGTCAAAATCGTGATTTTTAAAGTTCTTTTTAATTCATATTGAGTGTTGTATCCATCCTAAAACTACTTTATTTCTGCCTAAATTCTGTGCATCTACATACTGAAACAACGCAATGACAATATATTTCAGTTTAAATGCTCTTCCAAATTTGATTATTTCTACTATTAAGCCTATTTTTCACCTATGTAAAATGTAAACAGCAAAATATGTAGAATGAGTTGTATTAGAATCGCTGTAATTCTTTAACACAAAATCATTTAGTCCATGGAGTCTGCTTAGCTGATATGAATTAAGTATTCATTGATTGTAGAAAGAGAAGGACGATATTTTTCGATGAAGTTTTAAGCATAGAGTTAACTTATTTGTAGCTCCATGGTCTTAATTTTTAAATAAAATAAATTATTATAGTATTCTGGTGAATGACATGAATGGGGGAATTATTTATGAATGAAATATTGCTTTTATAGAGAGAGCCAGGCGTGTTATTTTTTTATGACGTCATTTGAATCAATTTCAGTTGTTTTCGATGAAGTTTTCAAATATAATAAATTATCGTAGTATTATGATAATTCTAAAATTATTACCGAGGAATGTATCAAATTTTAGAGATGTTTAAACCAGGCAATTTATACTTTAATGCCGTCATTTGAATGAAGTTAATTTTTTTCGATGAGGGTTTAAGGTTTCAAATATAATAAATTAATGTAGTATTGTGATAAGTTTTAAAATATTACCGAGGAATGTATTGCATTTTAGACATGTTTAAATAAAATTGCATTGAAGTTGGAAAGTGTTTCATAATCAATGCTTTAAGCATGATTGATCTTTCTTGTTTAATATTCTTTGGAAATTTTCTCTTCGTATTTTATAATAAATTCATCGTTTTTTTTTCTCCTAATAAATAAATAGCAATAAATATTTTTTTTAAGTATGTATCTATTTTTATATGTATACAATGGTGAAGCTAAATTGAACAAATTTCTATTTTATTTATAAAAAAAAAAAGAACATATAATTTAATCATTGCAATATTAAGAATTTGATATTATAGCTGCAGATAATCCAATTTGTGCTTTATCATTGATTTCAACCGATACATGTGTTTTGGATTTTCTAGAATATTAAATCGTAATTTTATACGTTCTATAGACAGACACATCTATATAATGCAATAGGTGGACACATCTATATAATGCAGGTTTTCTCTCAGCGCTAATGTCCGCCTCATACGTGTGTGAACTGGCCAGCGTTCCGATCCCGTATTTGTTTTCAAGCAGCACACGATCATCCCACGTGGTATAACAGTCTGGGGAGTCATCTCGTGGGACAGCCGATCTCCTCTAGTTGTGTTGCAAGCCAATCTGATGGTTCACTTGTACATCGACGATTTTCTGCAGCTGATTGTTCTGCCTATGATGTTCGATTTTCGACTCTGTCCAAACTATCCCCGTGTTCACGCGGAGTAACGGGCACTTTATATATGTGGGCCTGTAAGTCCTTCCGAGAGATTTGTTGTAGAGGAAGGAATGTACGGTCCCTTTGGATTTTGCCCCCACTGGGTTCTGGTTTAAATTGGGGGCACTTCATAGCCGTCCAAACAGATACCGTATGCCTTCGGGTAGGTCGGATGGCCTGACAAGGGAACCTCAACTTTTGTTCCGGCTAGTGTCAGCTGTAATTGGGTGGAAACGGTAGGTACTAGCGAGAAACTAATGTCCCTGAAATATCTGTTGAATTGAGCGTGGAGATCCGTAGAAAAAAAATCCCAAAGTTTACATGGATTAGCATGTTTGGTGGCTCTTATTTGAAGTATAATATGTACATTTACATAGTGTGTGTGATTAAGCAGAAACAAACATACAAGTGGTATGTTTATGTAAAAATGACGCAATATTACATTCATGATTGTACATTATTTTTGTAATGGAAGCCAAATATTTTTTACGAATACAAATTACTGTATGATGAAATTACAATTATTCAACATATTCTTCGCAATAATGATACTTTTTGTTGAAATCTGTAAAACATAGGGGAGTTTTGCACCAAGAACATCTCAATAATAGAATGTTAGTATACAGTGCACATTGTGGATTTTCTATAAGGGTGTGACGGAAGCAAAATGTCAAAGGAGTTTCAAATGATTGTGGCCAATTCAAGAGATATTTCAGGGACATGTGTTTTTCGCTAGTACCTACCGTTTCCATCCAGTTCCAGCTGAAACTAGCCGGAACAAAAGTTGAGGTTCCCTTGTGAGTCGAAGAAGGTGTATGAATAAGCATGTTTGAAATTTGAAACAAATAAAAGTATTGAAAAGTTAATGACACATATAGCATTAATTAAAAATGGTTTAAAAATTTAACAGTTCGAATTTTGTACATGCAGATCCATCGAGAAAACTCTAAATTTAAAACAATTAAATCTTCGAGACGCTGAGGACCTAGAATTTGTAATGTGCTCTTAATACTTTTTCTTAGTCACCAGTTAATCATTTTAAAGAAATTTAATAAAAGTTTTGATTCACATTTTTCTCATTCTGCAATCTAGTTCTGATCACATAGCTAGCTCTTTGTTTGGAAATTCAGCAGCATTCAGTTGTATAGACTAACAAATTCGATTTTTATTCCTCAAAAAAAAAAAAATCTAACAAAATTAAAAAAGATAAACATAAAGTACTTGCCTCTTAAAGAAGGGTTGTCATTCTCAATCGATCAATCATAAACGGAAAACCCTTTTCACGATTACTCATCCATTCCGTACGATGGAACTATTATTTTCTGGTACTTGATTTAAGATAAATCTCAAAATAATATCTTCCGAATCAAAATATTGCCAAAATGATCGGTTAAGTGATTAATATTACAGTCATTAGAGATATGAAGATTCATACCAATTGCAGAAGGTCTTAAGAACACATGTTCTCAGCGTTTTGAGTAAGTGATACATAATTGTTCATTTCGCAGACAGAGGGCGCTGCTGCAAATGCAGGAAATTAAAGGTATAATTAAGTATTTGTTGCAGATGCTTTTCGTAATTTATATCTATGGGATTTTTATCTCGATAGTGATAAGTATCCGTGTAATTAATGGATCAGATAAAGATGTGATTTTACTTTGATATCAATGAATAAATATTATTTAAATGCATATATTTGAACTTACGTAGAGCATTAATTCATATTTTATCATTATTACAGAAGCAAATTTGGACAAAAAGGATAAATATAATCTTTGTGTATTTTTTTTTCTTCATTTATGATGATCCAGAAAACAGCGAAGACCCTGCCGCATGTAGATCGGCCCCTAATTTTGAGTGTTCGGTCGATAAACTTTTAAGACAATTTCTTTCGTAGAGTAATATACTTTATTATCACGACTATATTTTAAGAATAAATATTTTCTGTTATTTATAAAAGCAGTTATATTTTCTAAGTAATGGAAATATCGAAATCAGAGTTTTCAAAATTCTTGCATAAATGCTTAATTAAAATCTTTTTTGGCAAAGACTACAAATACATTGTAAACTGGCTTTATCTGAAACCACCATAAATGACGTATACCAAAATTTTAACATTGCCACTGATGGTGGACGTTATGACGTCCGAAAGCGCCCTCTCACTCTAATATGCAAAATTTTGGTGTACATCATTAACGGTGATTTTAAATACAGTTTACAGTGTATTTGTGGTCTTTGCTAGAAAATATTTTAAAATATTTGTAGGATGTGTTTTCAATACTTGTGAAGCTTAATTAAAATTCCGAAATTCTTAGTATGTTTTTAATATCACACGGCTGGGTGTAGTTAGTAAGGTGCTCAAAGCTGCTTTGTTTTAATTGAAAATAATCGTATATAACTGTTTTATTTAGAGGTGTGCGTCTGTATGCAATAACTTAATGCAGTCAAGTGGGTAAAATTGTTTTGTTTTGATTTAAAGCGATTGTATAAATTTTATTATCTGATAGGTGTGTATTAAGTTAATGCAGAAAAGTTCT
The DNA here is from genome assembly GCA_951213105.1 of Amaurobius ferox. NCBI lineage: Eukaryota > Metazoa > Arthropoda > Arachnida > Araneae > Amaurobiidae > Amaurobius > Amaurobius ferox. Next base: position 105,784,580 of record OX578148.1, on the reverse strand, counting down.
CAGAGCTATTTTCTTTTGATTGAAATTAATTGTATAAATTTTGTAGTCCAGAGGATAAATATACGGCTGTATGCAGTAGGTTAATACCGTCAAGTACGCAGATATGTTTTGTTTTCATTTAAAACAATTGTTAAACTTTTGGAGTTAATCATGTCGCCAGCAGTTTTAAAATTTTGCCTGGAAAAGTTTTCTTCGTTCGGTGGTTAAATGGTATGTACTTGACTATGTCCAGGACAATAAACAAAATCGGCAGAGACACCAGTCTGATGGAGCTCAAATGGTTTTACGTGAATAATATATTTCTCTGTGGGTAGTTTGTTTTTAGACATTTTCAAAACAGTTCAAAATATTAAAATATAAAAATTAGAACCACTGTTTAGAATAGTTCAAAATATAAACATATCGAAATTATTACAGTTGCATTAGAAAAGTTAAGAACTCGATTCGAAATCTAATTACATGTCCTTGTGGGGCTTTCAAAGGTCTATAAATTACTGGCACTGTTCATTGTTAGAACTTTTAATTTTCGAAATTTAAGCATTATAAATTTTGTGAACGGAAAATTTTCAATCTATTTGAACTTGACAAGATGATTCTTCGTAAAGTATAAAAGCTTTGTAAAAATGAATTATTTATCTGGAAACTGAATTTCCTATTTGAACATTTTGTCACTTGCTATTTATATATATATATATCTTTCACAATTTAGAAGATATTTTAAGTGTAATTAAGAAAAAGTAAGCGGAAACTCGTTCGTGCAAAAACTTCTTTGAAAGAAAATATTAAAACTAATATTTATTTGTTTAAAATAATAAAATATTGAAATTATTTTTGTATATTCATAAATGGCGCATTATTTCCAGCAAGATAAATAAACATTATTTCCATGCTTATCTATTAGGTTCGTTTTATAGTTTAGAAGATATTTAAATTGAAATTAAGCAAAGTAAAGCAAAACCTAGCTAGGATAAAAACTTCTTCGAAAAAAAAAGGTGAAAATAATGAAATAATGAAAATTATTTTTGTATATTTATAGACTGTACAATTTTTCCAACAAAACAAGTACAAATTATTTCCATTTTTATCTATTAGGTTCGTTTAGAAGTTAAATTATGCAAAGTGATTACGCAAAATTATTTCCATTTTTATCTATTAGGTGAAATTAAGCAAAGTGATTAAGCAACATTATTTCTATTTTTATCTATTAGGTGAAATTAAACAAAGTGATTAAGCAAAATTATTTCCATTTTTATCTATTAGGTGAAATTAAGCAAAGTGATTAAGCAAAATTATTTCTTTTTATCTATTAGGTTCATTTTACAGTTTTCAAGTGAAAGTTAAGCAAAGTGAAGCAAAACCTAGCTCGGACAAAACTTCGAAAAAAAAAAGTTTAAAATAATGAAATATTGAAAATCATTTTTGTATATCCATAAACTGTACAATATTTCCAACAAAACAAGTAAAATTTATTTTTTATTTTTATCTATTTGATTCGAAGATATAAGATCAAATTGTTCACAATTTTCGCAGCTCTCGGATTTCAGCCAGAGATATCCCAACCATAGATGCTATTCACATCAAAATCTGTGACGTAAAATATGCCGATAGAGAATTTATGACGGGAAACAGAAGCTGCAAAATGTAATGAATTGCTTTCAAAGTCGTAATGTCACTACTGTTCGATTACGATTATTGTAGTCCACCAGAAATAGGCTAGTGATGAGCAGCTGAAAATTCAAAATATTCATATTATTATGGAGTTGACCAGGATTTCAGGCATTTAACTGGGAATTTTAGAACTCTACAAAGTCGTCTTCCCCAGGGCTCGATTTAGACTAACTGGGACAAAGGGCAGATATTCCTCCGGAGTCCCACTCCACTTCTCGACATATCTGAAATAAACGAAAATATTTTTTCAACAACATAATTGTATTGTGGAGAAAGGTATACAAAATAAAGTCCCTGCATATTTTATTTAAATTTAAATTACTGAATTTCTCATCATAGCCAAGATGGCGAATTAGTATAATTTATATATTTGTAGAGGGGGGGGGGGGGGGGCTCGACGACATTCACAGTGTAGATGAAAGAATATTTATTTTAATTTTAATTTCATTTGTTCATTCCAATTTTGATTTTATGTATTTAATTTTTTTTATAGTGTGAGCGTGTGTGGGGGAGGGGGAGGGGGAAGTTGAAAGAACGATATTATATTTGGTTCACAACATGAGCATGACTTTTTTATTTCCATTTCAAAATTGTATAAAAAATAGAAATTTTTATTCGATCGTAAACAAAATAGGAGGTGACGCATGGCAATATATTCTAAGCCATCATACAAAGTTACAATTCATTTAATGCCATAGGTTCGGTGTTAGTCTTGTCAGAAAATGTCTCTATCGTTCATCTCCATCTAGGGAAGTTAAATATCTTTATAATTTGATAAAATAAGAACTAATGTAGCATACAACACAAATATTAACTGATCCACCGGTTTTAGAGACACAAAACAGCCTTCTCTTCAGGACAGAGAAGAAGCGCAACGTTGCTTACTGAAGTCAGATCGTCAACTCAGATAGAATAGAATATGCGACTGAAGGTAGGAGAAAAGATAATACGATCACCGTGGGAAGAAATGAAAGATGTACACAAAAATAAAAAATCTGGTGTGAGCAGCACACGACTTTCCTTATATAATGCAACGGATATACTAGTTTTACAGTCAAAATATAATGTATAAGATCCACGTCGCTGTGTTTTTATCGTTGAATTGTACATTTGGCGATTTTCCGGATGACAACATGTAAAACTATTTCAAAATACTCAATTAACTTATACTTTGCTCAACTCTAAATAAACAATTATCAATATTGATAGTATCCTCAGTAAGCGATATAGTCCATATGTTAAAATACTTTAATAATTACTTCATCAATTAGGCGTAATTTTCATTAATTTAACATTTTTTCAATTTTGACGATATTTTTGCAAATCTGGGGCGAAATATCGCCAAGTTGGCAATACTTTGCTAAATTTTTCGCTAAATTTACCAAATGCATCAAGTGTTACAGACAAATGGAGAGAAGAGTATTTCTTATATACTAGAAGGTATGCCCGTCATATGACGGAAATCAAAATTTGCGATATATTACTTCCCATTTGGCGTCCTTTTTATCAATTTGGCGACATTTTTGTCATTTTAGCAACGTTTGAAATAGTCGCCAAGTTGGCGACGTTCCGCTAAATTTCTCGCCAAGCGTTATGGATGGAGAAATAAGTTATTATTTAGCAGATAAATGACTATTGGCGTCCAAATATAAAAGTATTACCTAAAGAATCTTTTCTCATGAATGGAATTAGCTAGATCCACGAGAATGATATCACCAAATTTATCGCATGATATTACTTATGAAAAGTGAACATATTTCTCAATAGGTAATTATTTTATTTTATGTGATTTTTTTATATATTTTTTTTAAATGTGCAATATGTCGAGAACAGTTCATGCTAGCGTTCTAAAATTTATGTCATACATTTTCTATTGAAAAATTACATAAGAAATGACTATTTACGTAACTTTATTAAAGGTTTTAATTTCTTGATGATTTTTTCAAAATTTCACTCGAATATTTAGGGGGGTTCTGAACGTCCGATTGCGTATAAAAATAATAGGCTTCCAGTATTCATGGATTGTAATTTTTGTATCAAATTTTGTTCAAATCGCTTCATTCGTTCGTCAGTTATCATCTCCACCCACACACAATACAGTAACGAGAGAACGTGAAATGTTTTAATTTCATTGCGTTATAAATTGTAGCAGATATTAAATATTATTTATTTGATTTTTATTTAAACATTATTTACATTAATGTTTGAAAAAAATGTTTTATAATATAACTTAAACATCGCTAATTTTATAATAAAGATTTTTATATTATATTCTGTATTTAAAATTTATATTATTTTACAATGTTTGCATGTTACATCTTAAGTTACATGCTAAGTTATTTTATAACGATTTTTTGATTTAAAAGATATTTTACTCTTTAAAAAGTGCTTATTTAATAATATAATCGTTAATAAAATTTGTAAACTGTTTCTCTGGAATTTCCATTATACAGTATATTTTAATATACAACATTTTCTTAATTAAATCCAGACTTTTGTTCGGTTATATGATCAGGAAGAGTAGAAGTGCAAAGTTCGGATGAATGCTACACTCTGGTGCAGACAATCTGGTTGAACCTCTTTCTTCACTACTATTTTTTAAAAATTGGATTTTATTAATGAATTTTGTTAGAATTTATAAAACATTTTGAAACTAACTTGTACCTAAGGATCAAATAATAGTAGCAGTTTTACACAACTCTATTTACATTTTATTAAAACAGTGACATCTAATTCCGACGAATTAGATGGGAATTACAACTTTTATTTGCTATTCTGAAACATTATTTTTTAAACATGAGTGGAATACGAAATTCCTTCTTTTATATTTTTTTAGCGAAATTGTTACTTGGCAAAATTTGATCAATTGACAGATTTAGATGGATATTTAAAAGTATGCGGAACAAGCACGTACGACAATATGTTTGACAGGTGATAGACGAAAATTTTATGACAAATTAATAAAGGAAGTAGTAAATACAATAAGATCCAAAATTATTTCTCCCCCCCCCCCTCCCGCTCCGAAAAAAAAGTGTAAAAATTTGGAACAGTGCATATTATACCACATTATATTCTAAAAGTTATGTATATATACTAAACTTTAATCTTCGTGCAATTCCGTATTACAAAATTGTATTCTGAGATGCTGCTAAATTTTGCAAAATATTAAAAAAATATAAAAGGAAATATTTATTCTTGTAAATTAGATATGTTACAATTTGAACAGAGAATTAAAAAGTCACAAATTGAGTAATATTAGAAGTGTTGCTATAAATGGTTAATTTTACTATTCTTGGCGCATTTAGCATACAAAAGTGCAGCTGAATCTCGCCGTTTAATGGTTAAGTTCGTAACTCTTATTGTAAAATTCAAATAACTTTGTAAAGGCAGCATATAATAAAAAATTTAAAAAATTACCGGTTTTGAAGGCAAAAACAGCCTTCATCGTCAGGACACACAAGAAGCTCCGCCTTCACTCACTAGAGAAAGATCAGCGACAATCGGTGTATACTGACGAAGGCTGTTTTTGTCTTCGACACCGGTTGATATATTTTTTTTTATTATTATATGCAGCTTTAAAGAAAGTTATGTGAATTCTATGCATTTGTAGCAGTTTGAATTATACGTCTCTTATCATGAAGTCTGTCCAAAAAAGTTGGAAATCTAGCAAATTTTAGTGTGATTCTTCTAGCCATAAAGTTGATTCAAGTATTGGCAACATTGGATAAAATATACATATCCTGATTTTGCAGGAGTTTTCGACACAACTCGCAATAAATAATGATATCTGATGTCATAGTCATAACCAACGCATTTTGACATGCCTTCAAGTCTATCAATAAAATGCTAAATGGGAAATTGTTGACACAGATAATGCTTTACACATTACTTTAAATTAATACTGCTTTTCAAACGAAGATTATACATTTGTGCAGCATGAGTTAACAAATCGATAAATTATCTAGTCTTTCATAATTTTCCAAGATAAGAAAATAATGTTGAACAATTTAAAAGTCAGAGTAATTGATATAAAATCTGTTAGAGATTTTAATTTAAATAGAAACTTTGAAGTAAGGAAATAAAGGCCTTGTATTATAAGAAAATAAAATGAATTCAAGAATTTTTTTCGAGAGCACAGGAATATAATTTCATTTAACATTTTAGAGATATGAAATTAAAAAAATATATCATCAAACAGAAATGAAAATTAAAGTTTAAAATGTTCAATTTTGAGTTTTGTTAAATTTTGAAAACTAGTGAATATGAATCAAAAGTTTTTGGTGCGACGTGTGTTTGAGAATGGCATACCTGGAACCAATGAAATCTGTTAGAGATTTCAATCCTAATATAAACTTTGAGATAAAGAAAAGTAAGAACTTGCATTATAAGAAAATAAAGTGAAGCCAAGAATTTCATTTCGAGAGCACAGGAAATAATATAATATTACTTAATATTTTAAAGATATGAAGATTTAAAGATATGAACCAAACCTGTTTGGTGCAACGTGTGCTTGAGAGTGGTATCCCTGGAACCAATTAAACAATTTCAATGATACGATTATCACAATCACTAAATATACACGTGGTTCGATTACACTTCGGACGGATCACCTTTTTCTTCGTCCTGCATATCAAATTCCATTCGAACTCGTTAAACTGAACGATTTATTAGGAGTTGTAAGAAAATATATATCTTAATTTGAATGACTGGTCAAAAACCACAGGGAGTCGAATTGCAAACTATAGAAGACCTTCAACTGGATTACAGCTATAGTTATTAAACACTTTACTAAGGAACAGGATTAGGTGAGATAACACAGTTTTAAATCCAGAACACACCCCTCAGTCATGGAGAAAGACATTTCTGAGAAAATAATTTGTCGTATTTATATACGGTGTGTTAAATTTCAAGGTCTTGTATTATAAGAAAATAAAATGAATTCAAGAATTTTTTTCGAGGGCACAGGAATATAATTTTATTTAACATTTTAGAGATATGAAATTAAAAAAATATATCATTAAGCAGAAATGAAAATAAAAGTTTAAAATGTTCAATTTTGAGCTTTGTTAAATTTTGAAAACTAGTGAATATGAATCAAATTTTTTTGGTGCGACGAGTGTTTGAGAATGGCATACCTGGAACCAATGAAATCTGTTAGAGATTTCAATCCTAATATAAACTTTGAAATAAAGAAAAGTAAGAACTTGCATTATAAGAAAATAAACTGAAGCCAAGAATTTCATTTCGAGAGCACAGGAAATAATATAATATTACTTAATATTTTAAAGCTATGAAGTAAAAAAAAATCAACAAACAGAAATGAGAAATAAAGTTTAAAGTAGTCAATTTCGAGTTTTGTTAAATTCTGAAAACTGTTAAATATGAATCGAACTTTTTTGGTGCAACGTGTGTTTGAGAGTGACATCCCTGAAACCAATGAAATACGTTAGAGATTTCAATCTTAATATAAAGTTTGAAATAAAGAAAAGAAAGAACTTGTATTATAAGAAAATAAAGTGAATCCAAAAATTTTTTTCGAGAGTACAGAAAATGTAATCGTACTTAATATTTTAAAGATATGAAGTAAAAAAAAATCAACAAACAGAAATGAGAAATAAAGTTTAAAGTAGTCAATTTCGAGTTTTGTTAAATTCTGAGAACTGGTGAATATGAATCGAACTTTTTTGGTGCAACGTGTGTTTGAGAGTGACATCCCTGAAACCAATGAAATATGTTAGAGATTTCAATCTTAATATAAACTTTGAAATAAAGAAAAGAAAGAACTTGTTTTATAAGAAAATAAAGTGAATCCAAGAATTTTTTTCGAGAGTACAGGAAATGTAATCGTACAAGTAAAAAAATCAGCAAACAGAAATGAGAAATAAAGTTTAAAGTAGTCAATTTCGAATTTTGTTAAATTCTGAGAACTGGTGAATATGAATCGAACTTTTTTGGTGCAACGTGTGTTTGAGAGTGACATCCCTGAAACCAATGAAATATGTTAGAGATTTCAATCATAATATAAACTTTGAAATAAAGAAAAGAAAGAACTTGTATTATAAGAAAATAAAGTGAATCCAAGAATTTTTTTCGAGAGTACAGGAAATGTAATCGTACAAGTAAAAAAAAATCAACAAACAGAAATGAGAAATAAAGTTTAAAGGAGTCAATTTCGAATTTTGTTAAATTCTGAGAACTGGTGAATATGAATTGAACTTTTTTGGTGCAACGTGTGTTTGAGAGTGACATCCCTGAAACCAATGAAATATGTTAGAGATTTCAATCTTAATATAAACTTTGAAATAAAGAAAAGAAAGAACTTGTATTATAAGAAAATAAAGTGAATACAAGAATTTTTTTCGAGAGTACAGGAAATGTAATCGTACTTAATATTTTAAAGATGTGAAGTAAAAAAAAATCAACAAACAGAAATGAGAAATAAAGTTTACAGTAGTCAATTTCGAGTTTTGTTAAATTCTGAGAACTGGTGAATATGAATCGAACTTTTTTGGTGCAACGTGTGTTTGAGAGTGACATCCTTGAAACCAATGAAATATGTTAGAGATTTCAATCTTAATATAAACTTTGAAATAAAGAAAAGAAAGAACTTGTATTATAAGAAAATAAAGTGAATCCAAGAATTTTTTTCGAGAGTACAGGAAATGTAATCGTACTTAATATTTTAAAGATATGAAGTAAAAAAATTCAACAAGCAGCAAAAAAAAAAAAAGTTTAAAGTATTCAATTTTGAGTTTTGTTAAATGAGAACTGATGAATATGAACCAAACCTGTTTGGTGCAATGTGTGTTTGTGAGTGGCATCCCTGGAACCAATCAAACAATTTCAATGATACGATTATCACAATCACTAAATATACACGTGGTTCGATTACACTTCGGATGGATCACCTTTTTCTTCGTCCTGCATATCAAATTCCATTCGAACTAGTTAAACTAAACGATTTATTAGGAGTTGTAAGAAAATATATATCTTAATTTGAACGACTGGTCAAAAATCACAGGGAGTCGAATTGCAAGCTATAGAAGACTTTCAACTGGATTGCAGCTATAGTTATTAAACAGTTTACTAAGGAACAAGATTAGGTGAGATAACCCAGTTTTAAATCCAGGACACACCACTCAGTCATAGAGAAAGACATTTCTGAGAAAATAATTTGTCGTATTTATATACGGTGTGTTAAATTTCAAATCCATTTTACAAGTGCCCCGTATAGAAAAAAGTTCAGTTATAGAAAAGTTCGTTAAGAAAGTTCCTTATGAACTTTATTAGTTAAAATAAAAATTTCCATCTACCTGCAAAATTCACAAAAATTTGCTCAATAAAAGTTTTCATCAAAAATAAAGGATTTCCTAAATTCGTCTTCAAAAGCCTTAAATTTAAGTCTGTAATAGGCGTAACAAAATAATATCTTCATGATTTCTGTTTTAAGAATTTCAAACTTCTACTTTTACTAATAAAGTCTTGAGCATTAAACAAATTGGGGGATTTTATCTACCGAGACACTTGTTAAAATTTAGATTTTGCATTTTTGCAAAAGTTGAGACTGCTTCTATTAAATTGTTTCTTATATAAAGAAATTTTGTAACTTCAAGTATAAGTCTAAGCACAATATTTGAGTAAATAAAACCCGAAATCAACTTTTTTAAACACTCTGTATATAGTGTAATCATTCTAGTATCATTTTTAAGTGCTAATTTGTTTCGAAAATTAAAAATCACAAAGTATTATAAAAAAGAGACAATACATAACAAATAAATTACTATTTTTTATTAATATCTCCAATCAGCATGTATAACAAAAAATACTTTAATTACAGTAAATTACAAAACACAAAAAACATTTGACGTGCTCCAACTTTTTTTACACAGATTGTACTATGCCTACGTTTACAATAAGACATCAGAGAAATTTCGAAGTGATTATGAAGTTTAAAATTCATCTGACATATTTGTCCTAACGTATTTTCATCACCCTGTTCAGAAAAATTCAGTACACAATTACAATTTTTCAGTTTGCGATTATCCATACACCAAAGTATATTCATAATAAATTCTCTTAAAATGTTTATGTACAATCACGAGGTCTTAACTTGCATCCGGATACACCACTAATTTTCTTGCATCACACTGAGATGCAAGTGCATTGCTGCGCAAATTAACTTGTATCACACTGTGGCGTAATCTGAGTCCCATGGATGAAGATGATAGATTTTTGCCGCAATTTCATGCATATTGAAGCATCAGATTCTTGCAAGGACAATTTTTACTTACGGCAACTTCCATTAATTATAGCATTTTTCTTTTGTATGTTACTTGACAAGCTTATTTTTCACATTGAGCCACCAGGGCAGAAGCAGCCAGGACCACAGCCCAAGTCTCATGTCTGAGTTACCATGTTATCAAAACGGTAACATTTAATAAATGTTCCAAAACATCTATATTCAGTTTACTGGTGGGTTCAGTGTCCACACTTGCAGATTCGCCTTCCACGTTACGCTTGGTTATTGGAATGGTGTTCCACCAAACGTTAACAATTGCCTTAACTGCTGCTAGATAGCGATGGTTTTTCTGCATGGCAATTATCTGCCATTATCTAAGTCGTACCACAGCATAGCAATAGAGTGGATTTATCCGATGTACCACTGAATGTCCTAGGAATAAAAGACTTTTCACCGTACTCATTTGTTAGTTTTCTGTGGCGCTAACTTTCACACCGGCTGTGATTTCCTGCGAAAGAAAAAGAAGACATGATTAGTAAGTACATTACATAGTTCTTATATTAAAACAAAATAGAAATATTTATTATGAATTAGTCTGACGTAAAAATACAGCTTTCGTTTTGGATAAAGCGAGTTCTGTTAAGCCTTGTTCTGATGAATTTATAGTCATTTAAAAAAAAAAGAACATTTTTCTTGGTTCTGACCAGACTGTGGTAAAAATCAGAAAAAAGTTACAACTGGCGTTTTTTTTTACGAAATGACCTTTAAAAAAATTGAAACAAAATAATTAATATACTTAACTATATAGAAAGAATATTTGTTTACGGTACAATTTGTATTGGGATAAACGTAAAAACCACGCCACCACTAAAGGAAACTTTCGTTCCTTGGTGAGTTGAAGTCATTTAAAAATTCGCCAAGTCATCAAATAATAAGTAAATTGAATAATTTATTTGTTCAGTGCATAGTTCTTATTGGTTGTGTAGTCCTTGAATATGAATTCAATAAAGTCATGAACTTTTCACATCGTTTTATTTTAGTACACATAATATACATATCTGTTTATTCTTTGCTTTTTTAATCCTTTGTTACTCTCATAAGAATTAGTTTTACTTCAACCGCTTTGAACTTACAAAATTCCGATCAAATCATTCCGCACGTCTTAATTATTCATCTCCAATTACTAATTCAGAAACATTCGACAGCTATCGCTACATACCGCTCAAAGCGGTGTGATCTTAATTAGACAATGTTACCAAAAGAGTTATTGCCTTTCTGGAAAACCCCACTAAATCAAGTTCGTACTGTGAAGACAGGTATTAAATCAGATTTCCCAAACAGGGATATTTATGTCGTTCAGATTAATATCGCCAAACCTGCATACTAAAAAGAACCTGGTGTATCACTTTGTTCAGAGGGAGATAGATCCATGCCGATAACTATATTTATTACCTTGTAAAGATTTAAACCCGAGATACTGATAAGAAACAGGACACGATTGCAAGAATTATTTATATATGATTCGATTATGCATTAATGTTTTTATTAAGAACACATCGTACAATGATATTTAAGGATTTTTTCTTTCTTTCTTTTGAAGTTTCGTTTCATTTGAGTTATGTGATATTTTTAATAACTTGTTAAAAACGTGCAACGCGATGGTAGTGGAAGATATTTTTTTTAAACTTCCTTCCACTTTGTGTTTAAGTAAGTCGTTGAAAATACTAGTTTGAAATCGTCGAATTCGATACTTTCTCTATGTACAATGTGCATGTTGCAATGGTATATATTTACGATAATAAAGGGCACAAAATATGATGTTTTCGTTGACTGTACTGTTACATCTTGTTAAGGAACAAATAACTAATTTTATTTCCATTAGATGGCGATGGTGCTGAATGATTTTATTTCATTATTTATTTAATTATTTATTTTTAAAATTCGTACTAATGTTTTAATGATATAAATGCGACAATGACTTTATCGATTTTAATAATGAACAATGCATGTTTGCCCACGATTATCCTTTTTTTAATATTGTAAATTATTATAACTTATTTATTTATTTATTTATTTATTTTTTTGCATGGCAACACCCGCAAGAATTACTGTTAGTTGAAATCCCGCACAAAAGGTGGCATTCAAAATCAAATGTAGTAAAAGTCAGAAAAAAAATCTGTGATAACAATTCATAGTCTTATAAAAAGTGATGTACTAAGTTCTGCGCCTTTTGATTTAAGGCACGGTCTGAATTTCGCGGAGTAGATTAATCGAGCTTACGATTGCATAGAAAAAAGGCGTTTGGAAATAATATACAGATTTAATGTTTTAATTTAGCTTTCTGTGTGGTGCGTCTATAAAAAAAAATTAGTGGCAACTTCTGTTAGGGCATCTTTTAAATTAAATTATTATAGAAATGTATATTTTCTACAGCATCGTGTAATATCTTATAGATATTCATAATATTTACATAAACTAAAGGATCGGAGCAATCCCGACGCTTTCCACGCGAAACAAGTTGGCATTCGACCTCTGAGCCAAAATATATGCATTTAAAAAATATATATTTTCTACATTCAAATCTATGCAACAAAATACCATCCAAATTTGGCCCAAATCTCTTCAGATGGTTTTGAGATTTCAAAGGGCCAAACGATTTTAACAATATCCTGTTTTATAGCCATACTATATAGATTTTTCGCAATTTGTTTTCTGCGTTCACATCTATATGTAATATATGTAATTTGCCAGTCAAATTAGATCCAAATCGCTTCAATTGTTTTTCAGATTATGAAGGACCAACTATTTAACACTACCTATTCACTGACCTACAAAAGCCACTCCTGATATCTAGGACTCTACGATGTATTTGTGGCGAAAACTCGATTTGGGATTAAATCACTATCACCATACTTTTTTAAAGCTGCAGCCTACAGCCATTGAACAAAAATGTTTGCTTAATCTATTATTAAAAGTATGCTTATTTATAAAAGAAAGTGATAGAAGTTACGATCACAATTACTAGGAAATCACTATTACGCGTGGAAAGTAAAATGTAGATTACTAACTATTTTCATTTAACAATTACCAATTGTAATCGAAGTCGTACATATTAAAGACAAGCAATTTTATTTATGAATTATTATAGATTCATTACATGATTATAAACTTTTGAGGATATGGCTAAATCTTCAAATACCAAATTTACCCTAAACACTAACTAAAAATGCTTTTCTAACATCCGGGTTGAAGCAGAACGCGTTATAAGATTAGAATAAATAAGCCGATTCATACTAATTTAAGTCACGCTATACAAGTACAAAACGCACGAATCTAAACTGCATTCCGAATCGTGACACGCAAATACTTGTTAGACACTGACATTGGAACCAAGCATAAAACCCACGAATAAACAAGATTTGAAAATGCTAAATTATAGACCACCAATACCAAGTCCTTCCTATTCAATAAATGTCTATTCCATAAACACAACCTTAAATTTTCAGAGTGCGGAAATTTTAAGACGGCATTGTCCGTATGTGGCACAACAGAAGAGTTTCAATATTTTTCCTGGTTTCAATATCGTGAAATCGCCAAGTTACTTGCGATAATATACACTGCAGAAGATCACAGAACACGAACAAAATTCAATCGGCAAAAGGTACGCCCGCATATTATAGTATAGCCCTTATCATCAGCTCCGATCTTAAACGGATATATTTTCAGGGGCATTACCATATCCAGAGATTGCGGATTTGCGGTTTAAAAGCAGCTTTTTGCGGAGTGTATTTTTATTGTGTTTAGCTGCAAGCGACCAAAATAGCGTGTAATTGAAGAAGCTAGAAGCGATTGCAGTGCCTGATCTAAGAAAATAAATTTCGTTCAAGTTCAATGTCCGGTTGAAATCAGATCTTTAATAATAACGTTAGTAAGTTTTAACTTTCTGTAGAAAATAAATTCTATCATATTTCGTTTGATTTTAAAATAAATTGGTTACCATAACCGTCGTTTATATAGATGAAACGTACTAAAGGTGTTTGAAATTAAAATATCCCTATTCTGAGCAATCTTCAGAAAGAATCAATCCATGAAATACACTCAAACTTGGTGGTTACACTAGCCAGATAAAGGAGAAGATATTTTGACAATTAAAAAAATAGTTCAAGAAATGACCGATAGCATAATACGGCGTTGGGGAGGAATGAAAACTACGTTAATGTGAACTGAAGATGTGTGTTTGTGAGATGAATCAAGGTCATACCAAACGAAGTTAATCTATGATGTTTATTTTGTTCATCTCATAAAATAATGCTAAAATCACTTCGCTTATAACTTCCAAGAAGAAAGTAGTATAAGGAAATTATAAAGTGTTGGGAAGTTGTATTTTCAAACAGGCATTAGTTCATTTATTGTGATAATTTCGTTTGCCAACATTCTGATGCATTTCACAACCATTTCGTTTCACAATAAAGGAAATTTTCTCTCTTTCATACATCCAGATTGACCACTGGAGAAAAGCTTCGAAAACAATATTTTCTGGAAGAAATAGTTTAAGTATGTTTCGAAAGGAATATCTGCGTTGTTTCTACTGCCCTGTATTTATTTAAATATACTTTGAAATAAGTTCCCTATTGTCGAGGAAATTACCACAATCCAAATTCATTTCATCGGTTCCAAATATATGTATGGAGTTTTAATAGAAGCAGATTTCAGAAATTAATCTACATTTACTTTACGTAACTATCTTAACTAAGTGCTATGGAATAATCCTGCGATAATTCTGTTTCACGGAATTCAAAAACATCTGCCATTTTATTTGTAACGTCTTATCCCGCAAACACATTGCAAGATCTATTACTATATAGAAGTTCACATAATAAGGTGACATAATACTATAGCATTTACTTACATCATAAAGCATTATAAAAAACAATTCCTTGAGGATGTAAGAAAAAAATAAAGCCTACCAAACTTCCTCTCACTACCCTATGTTTTATAATTTATCGTTATGATGCACGCGTGCTGGCGTAAAACAAAATGAAAGAAACCCTTTCGCATCTGTTTCTAGCACTTTTTTTTTTATAATACCTCCTGAAATACAAATAAAATTCATCGCTGAGCAAGTGTGAAAATTTTTTCCGTCTTAAAATATAATTAGGCAGTTTGGCAACGCGAACATGTTCGATGAACAATCGACGCATCCAGGTGAGAGGGAATGTTTTTTTTTATACTTTCAGAAAATCGAATGATGCGTATTCAGTGAGCTTTAAGTTTGTCCTCATTTTTTCCCCCTTACAATGTTGAAACATTTTCTGCAATTCGTGAGAAGTTGAAAAGTAAAACCATTACAGACGTGGTGGTCCGATTTGTATTGAAGGTGAAAAAAAAAAAACTTTCCAAATATAATAAAAGATTTTCCATGATCTTTGAATTCATGGGTTCGTGAATGAGCTTGTACTATATATATGTCGATCAATGATTTAATTACATGGATTTCTATTCACAAAACCAATAGATGGGAGGCATTTTCCAATAACTTAATGGTGAAACTGATCTACTTACCGTTGGGGTTCGTATAACTATGCTACAAAATATATTTTCTTGTCGCATTAGTAATAAGTATTCAGTGCAAATCGAGCATCTATTATAAATGCTGAAGTCGGAGCATGATATACATTCATAATTCGAACGCGAGTAAAATTTATCATATTAATAAAACCGGAAAAAATTTTTAATGATCTAAAAAAAACGAAGATATGTTTATAATGATTTTCAACAGAATTCAGACTCTATTTCTGCCTTTTAATATATATATTTGATTTTGCAGAAGACAAAATATATTACTTATTGTCCAAATAGATATCTTAAGTTTCTTAATGGTTTCTTAATGTTTCTTACTATTAGAAGTATGGATATATTTTCAAGCTGAAAATTCATATCTCATCAGATTTTTCTTTTCAAATGTTGAACATTTAAGTAATATTAACTTACTGACTGATTCTAGAATATTCTAATTCTTTGCGCTGCAAATTAAAAAAAATCTTGCGGCAAACATTAGACCACATTCTGAGCAGCAGTTTGAAAAGTAACGAAAGACAGCAAAATGGTTTGAAAATGGAGAAGGTATGAACGAGGCCCCGCTTTTCAAGAGTTTTATTCTTTCAGTTAATCATCTATTTTTATACAAATTATAGAACTAGAAGTATTTATTGATGGATTTAGTGTTTTTTTATTTAATTTATTCATGGAAATAGTTATTATTAAGAAATTTTCCTTTTCTTAATATTAATCCTTTAGTTTCCCTTAATTTTACTTCTTTAGTTTTATTTCATCGGGCATTTAATATGAAGTTCTACGGTACAGTATACAAATTAATAATCATTTAAAAACAATGAGATTTAAACATGGTTAAATATGAAGAAAAATAACTGATTTGGACATCTAAAATATAATTTTTTTATAAATGAATCGAGATGAGATTGGAACAGTATAATGTTATGAAATTGTCAATATTATGACGCATGCAAAATATTGCGAATTTATAGAGGATATAAATATGATACTATTATAAGAGCTATAAAGGGTTATTTGTGAAGTAAAATTTACATTTTATTGTATTCTTTTTAAATGTAGAGTCATTTATAGTTTTGCGCTTCGGGACCCAAAATGTCGTGATCCAGTTTTGCGAGTTAGCAATTTCCTGTTTATGGATTTTCGAAATCTACATCGTTAGAAATTTCAAGAGAATAATCCCGAAATATTACACCACGCACCACGATTTTCCAAAACAAACTAATCCCCAATGCTTAAATCACTTAAGAGAAACACAAGAATAGACCCAAATCTCTCCCATCAATGCTACAAATAATGAATGGGAGCAATTTTCCACACAGGTAGGTCTTTCGAAAACTGCTCGGCTTCCGAAGAAGTAATAACATAATTTGATGCCTGGAAGAAGATGATGAATTACTCTGAGCTATTACACTATCTACGGAGAGTATCTGTGTGTATTTGTTTTCATTATATTTGGCGTCTCAATTACACAAAAGCTCACGACATACAAAATAGCCAGGTGATGCCACTGCTACTAGTAAAAACATCGTTCATTAGATTTGGACTCCTCGTAAGAATATTCCCAGAAAGGTTGATTTGATCCAAATAAATCGAAAAACATTTAAGTTGCCAGATTCAGGATCGCGTTTCTGGTTTCTTATCATTCGATATTTGAAATAATGATGATGAATTACAGTTGGAACTTGTTGCGAATTATGTACAAGTTCAGTGAAAGAAATTACAGCATTTATTCTTGCTTGCGCAATTATGTACTTAATTTACTTGTATGTGTGCACAGCATAGAAATAGGCAAACACAGGATGCAGTTTTTAAAAATTGGGGTTAAGAGGTTATTTCTTCTGTGAAAAACTTGAGGCTATAGGAAGAACATTTGTTTTAATTATTTATTTATTCTTTTTATTGTAAATTTATGATGATTTGCTTTATTTTTATTAAGGATAAATATTATTCAAGCATGTATGTTAGCGAGTATTATGATTTGTTGTGCATATAATATGATTATAAAAATACACCATCATGTGATAGTTGAATCTCTAATAAATAACTTATCAATCATATAAAAATATTTGTATAAGGAAGAGGGAAATTTTGAACTGAAGTAACAATATTTTTAAATTACGGCAGAACAGAACTGGTTTTCATCGAATTTTGTCAGCAAGTCATTGAATAACGGGCCAGCCATTAAATAACTGATATATCCCAAATTAACAATACAAAAAGTGAACTTACTGTTTTAGTTTGTATCACCGTATAAGTGAAATTATATTTTTGGAACATAAAACAGTGCTTGCCAGTGGAGATAACATTAGCATAAATTTGATACGGATTGTGATTTGTTTCCTTGCTGTTTTATCTCGACAAAACCAAGGTGTCAAATAAATAATGAATGCTTAATACACTTCGTCGAAATTAAATTTAGCAGTTAAAACAGCTTTCAATAAAACCATTTCATTAAATACCCATTTTATATTCGATAATTCATAATTTAATTTAACGATTTCATACAATAGCAAACTAAAAACATGTCCATTTTTAAACGGTTAAGAAAAATGTAACTTACCGTCATCAGACTTTGCTTTACTGATTGTCGTGGTTGGTGGACTTTGTTGCATATGAGGAGAAGGAGCACTGAAACCAACAGGATACCCGAACGGCGACGTTTTAAGGAAAGCAGAATGAAAAGTTCTTAAGTCCAATGTAGGAGGCATAGAACTGGCTTGAGTAGTATAATAATGACTATGGTCCATAGGATTCGGCCTCAGCCCACTAGTTGAGCTATCACCACACGGCAATAATCTGCAACCTAGAAGCCTGTTATAAGTCATACTGGGAGACAAACTATTGCGTTGATCTAAGACTGAAGACAGCATTGCAGGAGAACCTGTAGATGATGGTGATACAGACACTATATCACTAGAGTCCAAAGGTGTAACTCGGCCATATTTGTCACTATGTCCTAGGGCATGAATATCACTGGCCCTCCATAAAGGAGGAGAAGACAAAGATGATTCAGCTGAGCTATCCGCATGTAATCTGGGAATGCTTCTGTGGTAAGGTGTTGGTTGTGAGGCATCTGAAGCATGGTATGCTTCTGAGTACACCATCCTCCGCAATCTTTTGAAATCTTCCTGTTGCTGGTGTTCTAAAGGATGTTTTCGAGATGTTGGAGGACTTTCAGATGTTGCTGTCTGCGCTAAGGACCAGATCTTGGGTTTTTCAACGGTCGGCGTGCAGTCGTCCGATTTTTGTCTGTCAGATAGATCAGTGACTGGGTGTTTGGTTGACTGGTTTTCGTCACTTTTTGAAGAACGATCGCCACAATGTTCAGAACTAGTTTTTACTGTGGTTGATTCAGGAAGAGATGGTTCCTCATTTTCTTTTCTGTCATTTCGAACATGTTCTTTCCCTGTAGAATACAAAATATGGTGCAATTAACTTTCCGGTCATATTTAAGATCACACACACATACAGTCTCTCAAAAACATAATCAAACTATCGTACCCCCATACAAATTGCTTAACCAGATAAATGTAGTTTAAAAAAAAATCTGGTTTTTTAGTACCCGAATGCCTTCTTTTTTTCAAACGGAGGAATTTTCTCCCATTCTGCAGTTCAAAATTAAATCGGTAGGCATTGTTTCTTCTTACGTATCCAGAATAAAATCTTTGTGAATAAATAGGATTTAAATAGTATTAAAGAATTATACCAGTTGAACGCTGAGATGATATAAAATTAGTACGCAGATTTTGTTCGATTATTATTATTATTTTTTTTTCTATACTGTAAACCCTCTTTAAGAAACATGTTGTACCAAAGTCCAATGTCTCATATACCAGTAGATAGCCAGCAGAACGCTAAGATGATATAAAATTAGTACAAAGATTTTGTTTGATTATTTTTTGGATACAGTATATATATTATACAGTCATATATATATATATATATACATACAAAAATAAATGAAATAACACTTTTTGATATTTTTCAGTTTAACACATATATCCATGTAGATGTTAAAATTCGATGTTTGTTGATAGTAAGGGATATATTTCGATTTCAAACTATACACTAGCTAAAAGAAACGCAATCTGAAAGAGGTAGGAAACACGAATCGCTGTCAAGTACTAACAAAATTAAGTTGTGATAACCTTAGGGAACCTTAGGCATAAGCATAACACAGCTATTTGCCATAAATATTCTTCGAAAAATTGTGTGCAATTATTTTGTAGGTAAATGTAGTAACAGATCGTACGATTTCCAGATATATAATTAGATAAGCAAAAACGACGTGAATAAGTAGAAGCAATTTCTGCTTTCGCCCATGCAATACATTATACAAGCTATCTTCCACCCATCAAAATATTCGCTATCATACATAATAATCAGCTTAAAAAGCAACGCCATCGAAATTTCTGGTGAATAAGAGTGCCTGAAAAGAACACGAAGCTATAAACCCGCCCGAAATGTGAGAAAAAAACAAGCGAGAATAAGTAACACATTACACCAGTCGTTACGTAAAACATATACCCAGCTAAATGCGCTTTCCATGCCATTGTTTAGTGCTAATGTCTCAATTTCAGGATGACAGAATCACATGCCAGTTAGATTTACGACATAATAAGACACCACGGCTTAGCTACATCGTCTCACAACATGTGGTTGCGTGCCCCTATAACACCCCGTGAGTGTCTTTGAGATTTTCCGCTTTCTTTATTCTATCCGGCCCTCCCCCCTTGAAAGATATAATTCCCTTCCCCCTGTCAAAAATTTTTTTATTTATTTCGATGCACATATTTTCCACGGTGGTTTTTCTTCTTAGCCCTCTAACTTTCAATTTATGCGGTTCTGCGCATTTCCAGCTCGAAACGTGTGCTATTAAGCGAACTGAAAAGAAGATGGCGCTGTATAGCATCTCGCGGTTTCTAATTAAGTAATTAATTTTGTTTCCAGCAGGTAAAGAGGGAAATAACTTGCAGCATTATTACTCGAGGATGCGAGCGCGTAAATTATAATCACTTGATGATTATCGTTAAGACGTAAATCTTTCGTATATATATGCACTGATTAGCAATTGTATGCAGATACAAATTTTTTTAAACTCATATTTCATTTTTCAGTTTGTTTCTTTTTTTTTTCTACATCGAGGCGTTTTTGTTATCGCATTTATGTATCTTAATGTATTATTCTCGTTTTTCGATTTCGTGATTTAGATAAGAAAAGTTTTTAACTGAAGCAGATTCAAGAGTCATGTTCGAATAAATATAAGTCTAAATTTAAAACATATATTAAATATAAATAAAGAACTTAATTGATCATTCATTACTACCTGTGGACCTCGGTTTTTAGGTCACTGCCGCTTGTCAACACGATGCAGGTCAAGAAATGATTATTGAGCACAAAACGCTTAAGCAAGTATTGTAGAATAAAAATTACAATACTTCTACCTGAAAAATTTTATAATCTTTAAAATATTTTAAACATCTCATGGACTAATGAGTGATAGCGCAAAACCATAATCCACGGGTGATGATGGGCGATTAGTTAAGCACTTTCTTGCTATTATGCATTGAATTCTTACAGAAGTCGCTTCATTGTTATATATTAAATACGATTTTCATTGCTATTTTTAATTGAAAGTTTGTATAGATAATTGAAAATATCTAAATTTTACTTTCTAACTCTTTCATTTTACGTAGTTATATCTTGAGCAATGCATCTAATTTAGATACCACATAGATTTAAAATATTACTAAAGTTTTTTAAACTTTATTAACGGTAAATTTGACAACATATTGACTTTTACGACATTTTCCCGAACGCTCCCATGAGCTAAGAAACTACCGTCTGTACTTGTGGAAGGTTTTGAAGCATACATATTCAAGTTTTTAATATAAGTTGATATGATCAAGTGAGTGCTTGAATGGTTTTCATTATTTTTTGGCTGCATTAATTTATCTTCCATAAAGATTTAAAATATTTTATACTTCGTAATTTTCAATAACCAGGCTTCCAATTTAGTGACTGTAGAGACACACATTTTTACACTAAAATCCTTTAACAGTTTTAACATTTGCATATTTAATTAAATTAGTTTGTTTTGAAACATTTAGATTTTAAAGTTAAACAATTTAAAACCTATAACAATGTTTAAAGTACCTTATCACACAATAAATATTAAAAAGAAAACGATTTGCTTTAAAAAAAAATTTATTTGAATCATCTAAATATGGAATTAACTTGTTTTAATAATAACATGCATAAATTTGGATATTTATATGGAGATGATTGGCAATTTGTTGGTTGATTATGCTTGAGTGGCAATATTGTAGTCACTTGACATTCTTAAAATGATATGGAGATGATTGGCAATTTGTTGGTTGATTATGCTTGAGTGGCAATATTGTAGTCACTTGACATTCTTAAAATGAAACAATTTGTACGCTTAATCCTTTGATAGCATTAGCTGCAAGTGATTTATTGTTCCATTTTTTAAGGGGAGAATATTCAGTTCAGATGCGTATGAGGTGTGTGATCTTGGGTCGAACTCGTTGTCCTGCAAGGGATTTTATGCGTAGGCGGGGATGATTTATATCCCCCCCCCCTCTCCACTGTTACCTTACACCTTTCTGGTAGGTCGGACGGTCTGGGTCTCAACAACAATCCTCCCCTCTCCACTGGTGGAAAAATTACATTAGTTCTCCATAAGGTCCACATCGAAAAACTAAATCCAAGACTGTAACCCCCCCCCCCCATTCAAAAAAAAAAAAAAAAAAAATCCTGGCTGCACCTATGCAAGGGACTGAGACCTTATTTCTGACTTAGTTTAGTCTTTGTTTAATCACGTTGGGAATAAAAAGGAATTCTAGCTCTAGGTGGGACTCATGTCCTTTAAAAGTTAGTTAGATTTGAAATCATTCAAATTATGTTCGGGAAAGTGTTTTACGTTGGATATAAGTAAATCTAAACAGCATAATACTTTCTTAAGCAATTATATTTACATGTGGTACGTTCTGTTTTAGACCTAGAGCAAGAAGGACCCCTTTTTTTTAATATCCTAGGATGTCGTATAAGAGCTTTAGAAATTCCAGTCTGCGATATTTTGAGAATTTCCATGTCCTAAAAACGTTTGATAATGCCCCAAATGCAACTGCAATTGAATTTACTGTGTATGTCATTTTACACTTTACAAGAATTGACAAGGGATGACCAGAGTAAAGGAAATATCGGTTCCTACTCGTTCTAATTAATATACATCTTAATATTATTTCCCTGTATACAAGGAACTAAGTATGCACCCGGTTTCTTTGCTCTTCTGGAATCTTTAGAGAATCATCATGTAATTTCAGTAATCTTAGTATGTCTTAACTATTTCAAATTTATCTAGGTCTTATTCTTGCAGAAATGCCTTGTACTATTTTGCCTGATAGCATTTTCTTGCATTTAAAGAGCGGCATATCTACCAGTGATTCTTAAATTACGAAAGGCAACATTTTGGTGTGTAGGCTGATAAAGGGTCAATTATTTCAGAAACTTGTAAAAGGCTTTATATAGAAATATTCAAATGCATGCATGTTATTATTAATATTTAAAATAATTCAATATTTAAATAAACATGTTTTAAAAGCAAAATGATTTTTAATGGTTGTTGTATGATAAGGTACTTTAAACATTATTCGAAGTTTTCAGTAACCTAAACTTGATACTTCAAACTAAATTAATTTAATTAAATATCTAAAAGTTAAAACTGCTAAAGGATTTTAGCTTTGAAATGTATGTCTCTACAGTTACCGAGGATAAAATTGGAAGCCTGATTTTTGAAAATTACGATTTACGAAATCGTGTCGCGTCGTTTAGATAGATGACTGCGGAGAAAGGATATTAAGCAGTTGTGAAACTCGCTTTTGGTAATCTCTTCCGATGGCACAAAATTTAATATTTTTTCCTCGCAAATGCCAGCCTCCCATGCCTTCACAGAAACGGTGTTGTTAAAAACTATCTCTGCATCTCAAGTAGACGACTGCTTCCTCCCCAGCGTGTAAATAAAGCTCATTAACACTGGAGCTAGTTTTAACACTCGCACATCTTCTTTCGCGTGATAGACGCCTATAAATATCGGTTGAATCTTTAAAACAATGCTTCGCGAAGGTTCTTGGGGTAGTATGACTTTTTGCTTCAGAGATTTTTTTCCTCCTTATAACTGCGTGTAATTATTGTTGACGGACGGGCCCAATTTGCCACGAAAGTATGATTTGTGTGCCCAGTGTGGATGGTACCTCCCCTTTTCTAGTGGCACGTTGGGCCCTGGGGTCGCACGATAAAGCTCTGCAACCGGAATATATAGCACTTACTTAACGGCGCTCGTAAATTTCAAGCTCTGCTCAATTGAGCTGTCCACCTCTCTGTACGGTCAATGGGGGATAGGCCCAAGCCCGCAATTACATAGTCCTCGATGTCTCAATTATAACCTGGCTTTAGTATGTCTTTAGCATACGACATGACAGGTGTTGGGCAACTTCTGAAGTATATATCCAGAGAAAATATTAGAGATATTAGAGATATCGCCAGGCACGGGATATGACGTGTATATAGGACATAATTCTATAATGTGCTATTAGCCGGGCACGTTAAGGTGCCTATTTAGTTTATTACAGCGGTACGTGTGATGACTGGTCGTTAGAGGGAAAGAACATTAAGTACCTGCCACAATGTTTCTAAACACTCTTCGTGGTTACAAATTAAAACATAAAGGGGGCCTGGCTGAAGAATATAACCTTATAAAGGGCGGGAATGTCTATCCGAATGGAGATGTCAAGTGCCAGTTGAAGTAATGAAGTTATTAATTCTGTCGTTAATTTTTTTTAGAACCTCATTGTGGGTCGTTTATTTACAGGCTCTGTAGCACGAAAATACATGTAGCAAATCCGTAATGAGTACCTTCAGAGGTGATGTTTTGATGTCTCTTCTAAACTTAATTCCTTTTAATATTCGCTTACTTATGAGGCAGATGACTACCATAGCGAGTGCATGCATCTCATTATAAGCTGCAGATAATTTTCATGAACAATAATTTTCATGAACAATAATTTTTATGAACAATAATTTTCATGAACTGCAAATTTTTGCATGAACTTTCAATTTGCATAAAACCATAGCATTTTTATTCATTAGTTGTTGTTTTTTTGTTATTGTATATGCGGCAGTTTTTAAGGTATTCCTAAGAGTGGACGTGTATGTCCTATTTCATTAATGTCATTTTTTTTTCATTTTTACTTTCTCAAATTCTACATTGAATAGAACCTCGAAATTGAGATTAGAAATTTAAATATTATGTTTAAATTATATTGGCTCAAATTTTAACATTTTAGAGTTAAAGTACTTGTTTTTGCATATATCAAGAAATGTCGGAAGTTTGCATACTGATTATCCCAACAACGTAAAATTTGGCAAATGTCTCAAAATCAATCAATAAAAGTGAAAAATGTGTAATTTAAAATTTACGTGACGGAATTAATGAGGGAAAACAATATTTTTCAAATTATTTACAGTTTAATGATATTGAAGAATACTGCTATGGATTTTCACAGATTTTTAAACATGAAATTACATCCGTAGAAATATTAATTTCCGTTGCAAGTTTCTAATCATGTTTATTTAAGGGATATTTAACTACTAAAATACTTTAACAAAGGTCATAATATCCTCACGATATACACGATGTGTATCCTCACTGCATCAAGTTTTGAATCAATCACTAACGCATTGACTGAAAAAACTTCAAAATACTCCATTGGATACAATGCATACTGTTATTACGCCAACGAGTGTTCCTGTGCATATAATAATGGTTATTTCCTTTAAAACAATTATCTATTAAGCAGCAGTGCTTACACCTATTGTTTGTTTCTAAAATTCTCTCTATTTATACAAACTACAAATACAAATGGGAAAATCTAAGATTTGGAAAGGATGTCTTTATCTGCACGCACTTTTATGCCGTCACGCCATATGGCATGCGATTTTTTTATCTAAAAAAAATCAAAACGATTCTGGAAAAAATAAATAAAACTGATGGATTTTCTCCATTTTGTTTCTCTGTGACAAATGCTGTATATTTTGAGTTTGATATAATCACAGGTATACGTAGATGTAGATTTTGTAGGGGACTCATTGACAATTGTATTTGGCAAATTTGGATAAAGTTGTGCTTAGTCCAATGGCGCTTTTAATGAACATTTTGAGAGTCTCTGAGTCTCCCCTACCTTACGTAAGGCACTTCATGTCTTTTATTTTTCACAAGAAAATATAGACTTATATTTCATATATTTTTTTTTACTTTTACTGTAGGTAAATAATAAAATATTAAAAATTTAATTCAAACATTTATTAACAAATTTACTACAGAACTACTAAAATTGTGTTATAGTTTCAACCTTCAGAATAATTTGACTTTGAGCTAATGGTTGAGGTGAGGGTGGGGTCATAGCATCCCTCTATTGGGTGAATAATTACATTTGTTCTTTATAGGGTCCATATTGGAAAAATAAATACAACGCTGAAATCTTATTCCATCATGGACTTTCCTCTTTCCAAGATGATGACTGTGTAGTGTCTATGATACATTTTGTAAATACAGCCAACTTTTATAGAGTTTACTGCAAAATTGTATTTTGTATGAGTTTCATCGAAAATTCGAAATAATTCAAGTTTATTGGGCATGCCATTCAATTATGAAAGTGCCTATGATGGTATGTATTGTAAATAGTACAATCAATTTTTATAGAGTTCACTGCATAATTGTATGTTGTATGATTTTCATCAAAAATTCGAAATAATTCAAGTTTATTGGCCAGAACATTCAATCATTAAAGTGCCTATAATGGTATGTATTGTAAATACAACCAATTTTGATAGAGTTCACTGCATAATTGTATTTTGTATGACTTTCATCTAAAATTTGAAAAAATTTAAGTTCGTCATATAGGACATTCAATCATAAAAACAGGGATTCTTAACACTGATAAACAGAATATTACTCGATTTGCAGCTCCGTACATTCGTGTGTATATATATATATATATATATATATATATATATATATATATATATATAGGGGAGACAGGGGTAAGATGACTGGCTGGGCAAGATGACGAATCACAGTTTTAACGACTTTATTCTTAGGTCGGAGCATTTGACGAGCATAGGTACAATCCCCTGTATCAGAGCAACTAATCGCATGCGGAAGGCTCCATTCTTACTACACGTGCAATTTATATTCTTAGTCAAATTTTATTAAGGGTCGTGAAACTATTTTCGACTTGTATTAAATGAGCTTGAGCTACTTAAAGGTAAATCATAAAATTCTGATATAATTTATGGCTACACTTTATAGTATTAAATACTCAGCTAATCTATCATAGTTTTAATCTGATGCATAGTTTACTGTACACCAGCCATGTCGTTTCTTTTAGTCATTCGAGGAAAGATGACGAAGTTCGGCGGGGGCAAGATGAAGAAATTCGCCATCTTCCACAAAGGAAAGCACGCCTATTTCTTTAGGTGCTAATGCTAGCGACACTGAAAGTATAGATAATCCCAACTGTGAACAAATTCCGGGATCAAGATACTTCCTTCCTTCTTCCATCAATATTTAACTTTAAACCCTTACCACAAGTTAAAAGATCATCAAAAAAGAATGAAAAAATGTCAACCAGTGTTTTAACAAGTTCACTAATAAGAAATTTGTTGCTTGAGAAACAAAATTCAAAGGATGAAATGGAAAATAAAAAAACACAGAGAAATAAGAAGAAAATTGCTAAATAATTGCGTTTCGAGATAAGCGCAGGTCAAAAGAGCAAGGATTATAGACTGCCCAGCTTATGATGAACTCGATATTGATCCACCCTACGAAGACTGGATACCATGCTTGCTCTCAATGCGTAGCTTGGTGGCATGAAAACTGTACGTATAAGAAGGAAAGAAATTCACCTGTGACTTTTGTAAATAACATAATTCATTAATGATTGTACATCTTTAAACTATATTAGTGTTTTGCACGTTCTTTAAGTACCTCAAAAGTCTTGTTAGGTCAAAATTTGTGAGTTGTCATCTTGCCCCATTTTGAAAGTCATCTTACCCCAGCACTGGGGCAAGATGATTTTTTTTTTGACAATATGTTAAAACATGTTTTTGTATGATTTAATTTGGGAAATTATCCAATATAATTTTTTTTATTAATAATGGAACGTATGAATAATTTACTTATGTTGCAAAAAATATGTATTATAAGTTTTACGAATTTAAAAAAAATCAAATTCGTTAACATCGTCGTCTTACCATCCCAGTCTCCCCTATATATATATATATACATATATAAATAACAAAATTATAATATGAAATTCCAATGATATATAGAAATCTTACAATGTAATTATAAAACATGTGTCCTCTTCAACTAAAGTTGAAAAAAAAAACTATTTTTCAAGTAGCTCATTGAAGTCGACTGCCCTGACGAAGATGCCTAGTTTGAATAGGACATGAATTTTTTACACAAAATAAAAATGATGCGATGTATAAAGATTACAAAATACCGAAATCACTGTCTAATTGGTTTTTAGAAGTCTATAACCTTTATTGTAAGTATTAAAATGACATCAAATTACTTCCGCCATGGTTGCTAGATTAAGTATTTTCTGACAATACTTTTTCAAAAGTCAGTAATATAAAAATACGGCATGCGCTAAATTTTAGGGGTCATCCTGTTTCGAAAGCAGAAAAAACAACCTTCCTTGGGACAAACAAGAAGCAAAACCTCGCTTATAGAAATACATTTAGCATAAATTACAGCAGTTTTGAACCTTTAATTTTTCAGAAGCATTGCAACTAAAGAATGAGTAATTAAACTTCAATAATCACTTTAATTTTAATATTACTTATTATATAGAGTTCTCAAAATATTGTTCTGAACGGTAGCTGAAGATTTTTAATGTTCATACGTTTCCTGATGTCGCTTTATCAAAACTGAAGGAAAATTGATACAAAGTCATAGCAGCATTTCACGAAACGTTTATTGTTTATTTTAAAATTGCATTAAATACATCCTCATTGACGGAATAATATTACCTAGAACTACTAATGCTTTAGAATTTTCCTCAAACTTTGATGTTTTGTAATAAAGATAGCACTTGGGCTTTGTTACTCACAAGGTCTCAACATTAAAGGACTTGCTTGCATGCCTTTCAGGCTGGAATTGTGATCTGCAGATTATAGATGTTAGTCTATAATGCAACAATAAGTATTCAGTTCGATATGATCGGTTGCGACAATTGTTTTGATTGCTCTGATAATTTGCCATTTAAGTCGTTTATTGCATTGCTTTTAATGCTAGTTGTAAATCGCAATTTTTTGTTTCCTTCAAAAGACAATGGTTTTGAAAACCCAATGCATAAATTATTAAGAAAATGTCTAAATTTATCTTAGTACCTTCTGAAATGAAATAATTCAATTTTTCTTTATTTTGCTAAATGTTAAATACAAAATAATATTATAAGTATAACTCGATGAATTTCGGGTATTCAAACGCCAATACGGTTGATAAGAATCTTCTGTTGTTCCCTGTTTTAACAAAAGCTGTAATTTTCAGATCAGGAGCTGTACCCTAATTGGCTACTTTGTTTAAGGTAAGATTCTGTATTGCTTAAATGCTGTCAAAATTACTCTTTAAAAAAAAATTGAAGCAAAATAAGAAACTATTAGCCACGACCGATTATCGAGAAAAGTCTTCAAGAAAAAAAGTTAAAATTTTACCTATTCGAATATACATTTGCCAACTTCCGGAACAAAATTTATCAACTTTACGTCTGATAAAGAGAAAAAAATATAGACAATTTGTCGACTTTCGTATTTTCATATTGAAGGGAACGCACATTTTCTTCACATCGGCCCTGATACTAGCACCTAAGTATTACTATATATTTAAAATTTTTGACTTAATAATTTGTGAAATTTAACTAGCCTTCAGAGTTTGAAATTTATATCACGCATTGACATCCGCTTAAAGCAAGCGTTGCCCAATTACAACTATAGAATGTCAATGGCAAAATACCTCAATCCCAATGTACCTTTGGCATCCATTTTTAAGACCTGATAGCCCAAAAGAATCAATCATATTTATCGTCTTATCAGTTAATATCGATTACATCCATATTGATATTTGGTTGTACGTCGATTTCCTGCTCCTACGTGGTTCAATCGAGGCATCTTCTTGCTCCAAACGGAACAATAGAACACATTCCTCGTTAGAAGAAGATAAATTAATAAGACTTCGCAGTATCATCTTCCTTAACAAAAAACAGAAGCATCTTTTCAATCTGATTGGATATCGGAACGATTGTTTGTTTATCTGTGGCTTATTGTGTTTCATTTTTCCAGTGTTAAGGCTGCGTGACATAACGGTGTAAAGCGGAAAAACAGAACAAAAGAACAATAGATCTAGAATTATGCCCCTCTAGAACACAAGTTTGCATGTTTGTCCCGATGGAAAACAAGTTCTCAAACCCTGGTAGTCAGGCTAAGTGAATAAAGTTAAATTAGATGCACGAGGAAAGGATTAGTGAGCTTGTTAGGAATCATAATGATGTGAAAATGGATGACGTTGAAGTATGTTGTTATTTTGAAAGAGCGCTATCTAGAGTGCAGATATCTTAGACTTATGAAAGGGCATGGTTAACAGCAAATGGCGATTTTTTAAAATATAATAATTTTCAACAGAGAAGAAATAAAAATAATAACATTAAAAAGAATATACATGCAGATGGAAAAGACAACAAATGTTGAAAAAGAATTAACGATGATAAAAAAAATAAATATTAAAATAATAGAAGAAATTTTAAAAAATATGAAGTACGATGTATGACTGTAATAAAAACTTGCAGAAAAAAAATATGAAGTAAGAATTGAGCCATCTTCGTAATCATGCCGGAACTGCATTAATTCGTTGATTTTCATCATTAATACGCCGCTTTCATAGATGTAGTCGAAGTTATTAATATTTAACCTTTTTTAATGGAATTTGTGAATTGATTATTTAAGACATACTGTAGTGACATTTCAACAGCTTTGTTATAAACTTTAGATAATTAGTTTTATTGTTGCTGTGTAGGAATGATGGAAAAGAGTCTTTATTAGAAGCAAATATATATTTTTTTCGGAGGGTAAAACGAAATAGACACCTTAGAAAATAGATCAAACTATGTTATGATGAGTATCCCAAGACAATCCTAGAGTAATTGTGCAATCCTAGTGAAATGCTGTTTAAAGTATAGCATTATTCATCAGTACCACCCATTTCTCATCATCGCGATCTACAGAAATTTGAAAGATTTCTCTATAGTGTATCACACACTTTCGGTCTTTCTACTTTAATACATCCTTTTCCTTATAAATTTCCATGCAATAGAAAGAGCTTGCAAATTTTAGTACCTTCAGATAATTTTTCAACAATGATTTTTCTGATTTGAAGGTAATTTGAGAATTATTTGACAAATGGTAATATGGCGTTTTGCATATAATTTTGAAGACAATAATTAAAACTAGATAAGAAATTTCTTCGAAACTTTTCATATTTTTTAATCTTTCCCTCCAAAAATGTAGAAAAATGAGAAATTGTTTGGTTCTTTTGGAAAAACATATTTGTCCAGTCAAAACATATTTCTTAACGTGTCGAATACGATATGATCAAAACATATTTATAACGTAGCGAAAGATAATTTTATAATTTTCATCTCAATACCTTAACTTAAGTCTGAGTTAAGATATTGAGATAAAAAAATATAAAATTATCTTTATTTCTTGAACAGCTAGCAAAATCCCATCCAGGCCAAAAGCGAAGTGAGATTGAACTACACATATCAGATCAGATAGTTACTTTAACTGCCGTAAGATGGCACTGGGCGAAAACCGTTTTTAGAACATTGAATGCCAGTAATTCATAGTGCGAGAATTCAGAATTTAATGTTTTTATTAAGTATGTGTTCTATCACGTAACTGTGTAATTATTTTACTGTTTAACGCGTTTGAACTATTTATGACTGTAATGTAAAAATAAAATAGTAAAAACATTCAAATTATTTGTAACAATAGAACCATTTTTAAATGCTTACTTTCAATATCACCGCTTGTACTCTTTTGGTCCTCATCTTCCTTATCCTCATCTTCATCCACAGAAACGTCATCCAAATCATCCCCTGTTTTATTTCTTGGTTCCCAGGTCATCTTGTTTTCTTTCTTTAGCCGTCTACGCGCGTTGGCGAACCACGTTGATACCTTTTGGGCGAAAAGAGAAATGATGCATTAGAAGAAAAATGTACCATATTGCTATACTTTATATATAGCAACAAAATATAAAGTGGCAATAATGTGGGATTAGCAAGGCAAATACCAAATATACATATAAAAATATAATTATTTCATTACTATTAATATTTTAAAATGTTCAATATCGGAGAGATATTTTGATTTATATATAATTTAATTCATATTTTAATTTATAAAAATAAAATGTTACAAGCTTTATACAATTCTTTTAGAAACTACTGCAAAATACTTGTTGAAATATTTAGTCCTAACAAAATATATCCCTCCCTATCCTGCCCTAAATAAATCTGAAATTAAGATTGTATGAAATACAAATTGTTGCTTACTGCATGGATATTCTAAAGAAAAATTTAATTATCTTTTCATAAAAGGCATATCAGACTTTTAACTAAAAAAAGGAAAAAATGATCGATTTGAATGGTTATAGTAAACTAGTCAATCGGGTATGGTGGATTGAACACAATTGCGTTATTCAACTTATGAAAATACATTGAGTATTAACAAGATTTTTGCATACTTAAAATCATAAAAACATCGTTATGATTTTAACAATGTACATTGCATGGTATTTTGAAGTCATTATAGGAGATACATTTGTAGGCGCATTTAAGACCAAGTAACCTAATTTACAGCAATCAAACTAAATCTCACGATGGATATTACTGAATATAATTATACTGTGAAAATGATTATAAAGTAATGAATATGATTATAAAGTATTTAAAAAAATTGAATATTTCAAGACTATCCAATATTAATCTGATATTATATATTATTAACAAAATTTAAATTATTGTAAACTTGATTTTAGAGATTAATGAAAATTAATAATTTAAATCATATCAATAATAGGAGTAATATAATGTGACTTCCGGTCGTATTTGTCTGTGTACTCACTAGTAAGTTGCATGAAAACATTTGTCCCATTTATTTACGCAGTCTATTTTCAATGTTGTCTTACCTGCGTTAGCGTCATTTTCGTGATGATGGCCAGCATGATTTTCTCGCCTTTCGTAGGATAGGGATTTTTCCGGTGCTCGTTCAACCATGCTTTCAAGGTGCTTGTAGTTTCACGGGTAGCGTTGCGCCGACGGGCCTCGCTGTCGACGGGGTCGAACCTGAAATTAATAATACAAAACTTTAGCATATAACTCTATATAGAGCTGTTCATAAAGCCATTAAAACTAATAATTGCTTGTGAATTTATGAAGTAGCTAATATATTGCTATGAGAATTGCATGAAAATTACGTGTATATAAGAGTAATAATAGAAATAATGAATGTTTTATGCAATGCAATAAAATTGTTGTATTTTTTTTATAAAACAGCAGTGTACTCAGAAACATTTTAGAGGACTGCGAATTATTTTATTTATTATAGTTAATAATTAATAATAGTTGATTAGTCATGTGTAGCAATTAAAAATTGCAATTTGATTATTAGTACTTTATGTTTAACTGGACAATATTATCAATTAACGATTAATTCACCATACTGGTTGCACTGAGATTATTAATGGTCTCACTATGTATTTTGCTGCACCACAGTATGTTTCATATTATCGGAAAATCTAGAAAATATTGACTTCTGACAAAAATTTACTTTTATTCGTTACCTTATGCGTTACATTTAAGCTCTACTATTACATTTAAGGTGTACTATTAAGGTGTGGTTTATTTCCACTTTATCATAGCATCGTGGCAATAAAATGCAAAATAATTGCGGACTCTCTGTGTCTCAATACTTAATGAAATTTAAAAAGTAACAAATGAATCTTTAATGAAGGTTCTTAAGGAAACTTAAAAAGTTGGTATAAGGAAATCTAGTAGAATCAATCACAACAATGATCCTGACATATGCGATATTAACAATGATCCTGATATAATATAGCTATATTAAGTAATTGCTACATTTTTTTAAAAATAATCTCAGGATTTTCTAATAATAGTTTTGTTGCTTTTCAAAAATATAGTAAATACGCAATGCAACCCATTCCAACCTGTGGTGAAAGATTCAAATCGTATACTTATGAATAAAGCAATGTTTCGACTCATTAGATGAAGGTATTTATGGAAAGGCTACATTGCTCGTACCTTAAAATATTTAATGAAGAAATATATTTAAAGTAAAATTTAATTAAAACTGTTTGGTAAGTATTTTATATTTTTCGCTCATTTCAATGACCTTAAATTTGTACACCACAGCTATCCTATATTTTTCTTTGAAAACTTAGCATGCTTTTGATAAAGGTTTTGCAAGATTTTGGCAGCGGTTTTAATTCTAAATTAACTTTAGAAAAATAATACACTGTTTTAATAGAAGAAGATTAGGATGTAGGACTTATTAAGAAAAATGCATTATATAAAATATTATAGATTTCTATTCAAATTTTTCATAAAAATTTCCAGTCGTAGTCTATTTTTTAGAGTATAGCTTCTGTTAAAATATAGTTGTGTCACGTGACATGGGAAGCTAATCGTTGAGAAACAACTACTTGAAAAAATGAAAAGAAAAGCCTACAAGACAAGGAAATACATTTCTACAGTTTTTTTCCCTGATGAAGCAGGCTTTTTTTGCCTTGATACCTTTATTTAACTTTAAAATCTATGTTTTAAAAGTTCTTATTTTACAGATTTATTCAGACAGCAGACAAAACGATTTTTTATATAATAAGTAAAGGTTTAAACTATTTTTTCGTGGAATCCAATTACTGGAATAATACCAGTTGAATCCTCCCGCCTCGAAACATAAAACATATGAAACAATTATGATGAAAGCTTCTGATTGATATATTCTATCAACTTCGGGTTTGAATTTCAGCGTGAGAACAAACAGATAAGTACTATAATCTAAACATTATTGTTGCCCCGAAAATATTTAAATAAAGCATTTCCTTATTACATTCTCGTGATAAACTACAGATTCGTAACCATGGAAACACGTACTTAAGGTCACGAAATGAAATATCAGAAACAATAACATACATTGAACTCTTAATAATATACAACAGTGACTTCTTAATAATATACAATGGTTTCGTAATAATTTACAGTGACTTTTTATGGTCTTTGGAACGGAAAATAATATTCAGTTTTGATGTGTTTGCTGTTGAAAATAATTCATATCGTGTGGATTTCGAAATGCCCGTTTTTGAGGCACCTCCAATATTTGGACGCGTACTTTTATAGATTGCGTTCGTGTTTGGTGTTATTCTGAAGTTCACAGTCAATTAGCATTTAGCTCTAAAATACATTTTAAATATGCAAAATTAAAGGCGTTACATAAAATAAATGTTAAACTTTCTACCTTTCAGTTATTATTAATCTTACACAACTTTTGGACATAATAAGAGTAGCTAGAATTCTATTATTGTATTTAATAAGAACTCAGTTATTTTCGGAAAAAGGCCCTCTGAAGAAAATTGTTGCTGTTAAGAAAATTAAAGTGCTCACAAAAATTATAAAAATATGAATAAAACCACCACAGGAGAATATAATTTCTTGTCAGAATTATAAAAATAAATAATAATCAAAATTTGATATTCTCTCTCGAAGTTTCTGAGAGTCATATTTTAGATGTAGGTGGACATTGTCCGATCAAAGCGGGGGGGGGGGGGGGGGCACACAACATTTTAAAGATTATTTCTTTATACCGCGTTCAATTTTTTAATAATTATGTCTAATGATATCAGTTAGATGCCAAGATGGACCGCCGATAACACAAGTCCTTTGATAAAGACTGTCCTGTATGCAAGCCGTTTAGATTTGACCGGAGTAATGCAAAACAAATAAACAAATGAAATAAAAAAATAACAATTATCAACAAAAATAACAAATAACAAATATTCACACCATGGCTTTTCATCTGATTCTAAAAAGCAAAAATAAAATCTAGGAAGAAAAAGACCGTATTTCTATTTACCTATCACCGTATGGTCCATAAGCCGCAAAGGTAGGATCACAGGGGTACCCGGCTGCCTGCGGGAGGGTTGCCCATGCTGCACGGGGATCTTTAATATCGTACGGAGATGTCTACAACAGAAGAAAATGAACTTTTCAATACATATACATATTATATGGCATAGATCAGAATAGGTAAATATGGTGTTTTTCTTTTCATACCATAAAAGAGCTTCAGGTTAACTGTGTATCAACCATGGGTATTACATGGAAAAGAAATAACCAATGAATCAAAAAATTGTAAATTTTATATGATATTAAAGCAAAAAACAACGGATGTAGTATTCTTTATATTTTATGGTTAAATTAATTCGATTGGCGCACTTCTTTTTTAATCAGATAATGAACATCAGTGAACTAATTTATTCAACTTTTTTCATTGACAAATTTGTGAAATAAGTATTTTTAATAGTTATTTATGATATCTATATCATTATCCCTCCAAAACCATAAACATGTAAATGTAAATTGCCTTTTCGTATAACAAAATAAAATAAGAAAAATTAAATAAATCTCTCTCTCCTTTTTTTTTTGTATTCATGTCTAAATCATATGCACTATGTTTATTTATTCTACCTGTTTGCAGAATAACATTGTGCTAATTTGTTTAAAATTGTCAAAACATTGTCAAAATTGTTATAAGATGATTCATGTAAATACAAAAAGTGCAAAAAATACAAAAAATAAATAGATAAATGAATAAAATAAAAGAGAAAATGAACGTAAAGGATTGGAGAGAATAGCTTTTCTATAAAGAATACACTGCAATTTTATCTCTATGTAATAAATAGAACGAGTTTTAAGATAGCAAATAATGATCATCTTATAAACGATTGAAAATAAAATATTCAATTTTTATAGAATCATGAAAGTCAATTTATAGTTGTGCTTGGTAATTTTTCATTTAAAATATGACCACTTGTGTTTTGTGGGATTTTTCTAAATATTTTTCTTCTGAATTATAACATTTTTACCAGAATTTCAATAACTGTTACAAAATGAAAAAAACAACACCTACTTTTTCGCGACTTAAAAAACATATATTTGGCAGGCGAGCATTTTGCATTATTGAAATCAATAAATTACATCAAGCAAATCAGTGAACTATTATACAAAATATATCTACATTAATAAACATTCAATTCAATTTCAAGTTATTAATAGCACCTTCAATGTCTTCGGATGAGTGCAGGTAAGAGCTATCTTAAGTTACCAATAAAATCGTAAGTTATCAATAAGTTCATTTGAATTAAAGTACATTTTATAAATAAAGTTTATATCGTAAAATACAATTGTGATATTTTTATATTCAATGAAATTAGTTTAACTATTAATAATAACTGTGCATAAAAATTAATACAGAAGACAAATAAATTAATTCATAATACTATAAATGCATAGTGATATTAATATATACAAAACAATCTCTAAAAAATGTCGCTTTAAAGCAATCTCTCTAAAAATGAAAAATTAAGAAATAATATGATTTTTATACACGGCGTTCATTTTGCACATATAAGAAATCAAGCAAAGGGTAAGTAAACAAATATGTACTTTTAATATTTAAACCTTAACACATTCTGGATATTTTTAACCGTATCACCGCTAATTTAAAAATGATATTTTCAATATCATTCAAACGTCAAACTAACATAAAAATAGTTCATGTGTATTATACAATAAATCAAAACCAACATTTAAAATTTTTATAAGTCAAAATATATGTGTTAATTCAACAATATATGACTACACTAATACGACTAATACTGACTGCACTACACGAATATAGAACTATAAAAGAAAATCTTCCTTACCAGAGTTGTAGGGTAGAGGACAGCAGGATGACTAGAAGCAAGTCCGCTCATATAGCTGGCAGTCACCGGATCAGAGTACCCAGCTCCTGCGTACAGTTCTGACAGTCGGGGGTAGGCCGACCCTAGGAATCTTCCATCGTACGGCAGTGAACAGACGTTCGCGCCGGGGTGCAGTGTCTCAGGGGGCATAGCGTTGGGAGTAGGATAGGGTACGCTAGGATGTTGGCCGGTCATCAGAAACTGAAAAAGGGAATAAAGTGTGAGGGAGGTAAAGTCGCTCGCTCGAGAAGCCCCCTAGAGGGGGTGGTGGCAGAGCTGTCAATGTTTGGTGACGTCAGCGATACGACCTAAGATCGATGTTGTTCTTAGAAAAGATTTTGGAAGAGTGGACTGTTTGGGATTCCTCGAGAACAGAATAGTATTGTTATTTTTACTCGCAATGCGATAAACTACATTTATGGTTAGAGGCTTTATGTTCGTTTGTTTTGCCATCCAAGCGTGATGGCTGATTTGACCGTTATTCACTTTTAAATGTGGATTACTAAATACTACAAATATTTAGATACGGATACTTGTGAGAATGGAGATAGGTAAACATTGGAATTTGAAACTTTTGTAAAAATAAACAACTTTCAATTGTTTAAACAATAACTTTTTTAAGTTAAAAGAACTAAATTTTTATTTTTGGCAGAACCTCTGCATGTAAACAATGAATTTCTTTTCACTATAATTAAAAAACATTCATGATTATCTTTTGCATTTGCATTATTTTATAAATATTATTTGATTATTGTGCTTTCTTCAACTAAACATTTGTCATCAAACAGTTAGGGAACAAAATTATGCATCTGCCTCAAACCATGTTATATTAGAAATTATCGATTTTCGTTATTGAGTTCATCAGGCGGTATATGTCATTTATTTATATATGATTGACAGTTTAATCTAAAGTGAAAAATAATTAATGCATTTATTAAATGCTTCAAAAAATATTTGGTCTAAAATCCTGGAACAAATTATCTGTTTGACAACATCTGAATAAAATTTTCCTTATATACGGCATTGACCTCTGCGAGGAATTAAACTTATTTTCATGTAATTATGCCTATATTAAGAATTTATTACCCATACAATTCGAAGATTATACTCCCAGTGTGAGATATTTTACTTGAATTTAAAAAAAAGAAAAAAAATACTGTACACAAAACAGTTTTCTTTAAAAGATAATTTTATTTTATTTAACTGAGTATAAATGATGAAATATTTAACTAAGTTCTATATAATACTTTGCTGTATTTCCCTCATACATTTTATGCTAATTGCTCTTGGACGCTAAGTATTGTTTTCTATAATAGTTCATTTAATGTCTCTGTAAAATCTGAACACTTTAACATCGTAATAATTAAATATATATAGAATATTTTTATAATTATAAGATATTTAATTTAAACATTTTCCATTAAATTGTTCGGTGACAGCATTATTATTTAAAGAAATAAAACGCCCACAACCTTTTACTGGGACATAACAAAGCATCTCCAATAGGAATATTAGTAATCTCAATTAAGACGCCTACCTACCTGAACTTTAAAATGACATTCAAAAGAACATGTAATTCAGTTACCAAGTTTTAACTTACAAATCTTGTTAACAAAATCATAAGTAGTAAATATTGCAATAAATATAGCATTGCATATAATAATAAATGCATATAACAATATTGCAATAAATATAATAAATATTTCGATAAATATAATAATAAATATTGCTACGAAGTAAGGGAGAAAAACGAAAAAAGAGGATTGTTGCTAAAGGACAGGAAGCCTTGCTAATTTTAGAAACACTGGGACAAAAGGTAATGCCAACTTTAGGAGCTTTAGGTAGAGAAAAATCTAAGACAATTAGCAATTGAGGGGAAAAGAAACTTTTCAAAGTTAACATTAATAATCTTAGAAGATGTACTATTGCTGGGATCTTTTTTGATACATTGGTATGATTCCCTATCGAGTAAAGTCTAAAAATCTTTCATCATACAAAGGTTTAGCTAAAATTTGTTGATAAATAAATTTGACTTTCATTATTAGCTTTAGTTATATTGAGATTTGGATTGGAAAGCAAAGCATATAAACATTCTATCTCTTTTTTAATGGATATTTGTTTTAGAAAATTGAAAACTAAAGTTGACGGCATTTCAATTAAAAGCCTGATTGAATCTTTCTGTGAAAGGGATGCTTTGCTAAACTTAAACGCACGCTTAACGGGAGCAATTAAACTGTGGAAGAAAGGTTTTAAAGTCACTAGAAAAAATATTGTTACGTTTAAATGCATCATATTGAGAATAAGTAAAGAGATAACTAGATTAAGTTACAGCAGAGTTGCTGTTAACCTGGTAGAAAATCTTATCCGAAGTTAATAGATTTTGAAACCACAGTTTAAAAAAAAATTATCGGGGTTATGACACTGCGTAGATTAGTAGAAATTTTGTTCTAATGCTTTAGAGTTGGGTCAGACATAGCAAGTTTTCTTAATATTGAGTTGTTTCAGTAGGTTACGTAGACAATTTCTTTTTACGGTATATCTCATTTGAATATTTTACTTATAAAAGATTTTTATTTTTAACATTGAACATTGTTTTCAGAAATTTTCTAAATTTCTTTTAATTTTATATCTCTCGATACAGGGTTAAAAGGTACGTAGAAAATTTCTCCCAATATTATGTATTCCGTTTGAACATTTTACATGAAGAATATTCATTAACACAACATTTTCTGCGACAATTTTAATTTATTTTATTTTAATTCTTCCCCCTTATATTGAGGTTTCTTTTATTAAAAAATGGTTTATTTTACTGCCCAAGGTTATTCTAGATTTCAGCTTTTAATCTTCGAGTAATAAGGGAATATCACATACGAATATTACGCATTATGCGTTATTTTTGTGGTGTGATAATCAAACATTACTAAAGAATGTACGGCTTAAATATTTCAAAGATACAATCAGGATTTATAAATAGAATATTTTACCATCTTAATGCATCCAGTACTTGTGCATCACCTACTCAATACAATACTGCTTCTGAGCTTTTAAGCACAAAATACCAAACTGGCATGGAACCTTATACGTTAATTCCTGCGACTTACTTAGTACAGGACATCATTAGTTCAGTTCTCGACCTATCAATTTCCATATAATCATAAAAAAGTGGAAATTCTGTGCTTTGTGCTCATGAGTACTTAGTTCTTCACGTAATATACTTTTTGCACAACAATATGTGCAAAATGTCTTATTGGCGCTGCACCTGCGCCCTTTAAAGTGGTTATTAACACCACATTTGGTGAAGGAAGTAATAAATCTAAAGGTCTCATTACTTTGGGAGCTTAAAAAAAACTGTATACCTCACAAATTCGTGGTGACACGCAAAGTAACCAGACAAAGAGATACGACGATTTGCTGCTTTTGACGTTTTTAGCGATCAGGTTTACATGTGTGTCTCCTTGATGAACAAGTAGGTGGAAACTAGAATCGAACGACACAGATGTTGCCCTGAGTTTGCCGGATGATCTTTCCGCAGTTGTTACGGCTCATTTAGAAGCACCGTTATTGAGCAATAGATTTATGAACATAATTGAATTTTTCAGAAAGGCACAAGAGGGGGGAGAAGCATCTAGTTTTCGGAACTTCTCGGTTCTGAGCTGAAACATTTAAGATATATTCTTTATCGCTTTAGCAAAAAAAAAAAAAAAAATTAATTCTTTCAATTTTTTTTTTTTTATAAAAATTGAAAACATTTGTATCATTGTCAAA
The DNA here is from genome assembly GCA_951213105.1 of Amaurobius ferox. Taxonomy (NCBI): domain Eukaryota; kingdom Metazoa; phylum Arthropoda; class Arachnida; order Araneae; family Amaurobiidae; genus Amaurobius; species Amaurobius ferox. The sequence continues at coordinate 105,743,151 of OX578148.1, read as the reverse complement.
ATATTTGCGAATAATGCATCCGTGCCTTATCCGAAGAATATTGTGATATAATAGAAAAAAAAAATTGAAATTGGGAAAAATTGGAGAAAAAATTTGATCAAATGTTTTCAAAGGAAAAAAAATGTTAAATTTTCTTCGAAAATAAATATGTTTGCAAAATAAAGTAATAAAATTGAAAAACTGAAAAAAAAAAGTATACCTCAACATCTGAGAAAAATGAATGTAAAATGTTTTTAACTTATGTTTTTGTGTTATTTTAAGAAACGGTTTTAAAGAGTATTGGTAATGATGTAAAAACTAAAATAATGCTCAAATTAATACAGTTAATTATTTTCAAAAAAAAAAAAAATTTTTTGAATTTTCTTCGTAAACATTTTTTTTTTTTCAAAATAAAATAATAACATTGAAAACCTGAAAATATAATATATTAAAATATATTAAGCTAAAAAAATTTTAATACGTTTTTGTGTTATTTTGGGGGAAATATTCTAAAGAGTAATAGCACTGATGTGAAAACTAATAGCGTTAATTATTTTAATGAAAATCAATTCCTTATATCGCATCGAAATTGATTTTTGCATTATCTGGAGTTCAATTAATCTGATCCAGTATATAATTTTTATTACGTCTGATGACTTATTAAATATACACGTGAATTGACAGAGAAAAACATATTTGAGAAAAAAAATATATTAGATTTCTGCCGGAGTATTGGAGATTCGTGTCAAATTTATGAAAGGTTCTGATGTTATAGATAGATTGTGCAAATAAATTGTGCCTGAAAAGTTTCAAAAATTTTTGATGCAGGTACTTTCGGTTGTGAAATATATGGAACGTACATTTATCGGCATGATTAAATATTTTTTAACATTTTAATATGTTAATATCAATTAATCATTTTAAATTTAATAGTTTCAGTATATTTTTTGTTTATTATTACGTCACGAAAAGGGAAGAATAGGTAAAAATGCTAGTGAGTCAAGCATATCATTGATATTTTAAGAGAAGACTATAGATATTCTATGTTTCGAAAAAATTATATCGGTTTATTGTATGATCGATTAGTATTACCAATTTATGTGATGTTTTTGAGTTAATTTACCAAAAAGCATACCAAAATATGAGGTTTCTTTTTTTAAGAACTCCTCAAAAGATCCCTATTATAGAGCAATTGAGATATTAAACAACTTTCTTTTGATAATTCCACATTTTGTTTTCACAGAAGTTAGTTAAATTTTAGTTTTAGGATTTTAATCAATCACAGATAATATAGATATCGTTCTGTGATATATTGATATTTTATAGAATAAACATTATAAAATATTACTGAATTTTAAATTTAAGTTATAATTCAAATATTGTTTATTAACATATCAGCGTTATTATCAGAAAACTGCAATTTTCTTTAATTTAATCTTTAAATTCTGTTATATTATGATGCTACATACTAATTGCCAGACAAATTCTAAATTATGTCTGATTTTACAAAAGTAAGTAAACTAAAAAAAATATTTCAGCATATTTAATTGATTTACAAAAATTATTCAATTCTGTATGTAATGTTATTACAATTTTCTGAAATAAATTAGATTTGCCACAACATATACATTAATTAGACATAAAGAACTCTAACTTTTTCATTATTCGTAAAATATAAAATAATATAAAAATTGCTGGTATGGACTTCAAAATTATTGCTCTTTTATTTATACAACATCCAAACAGTATTATTATCTGAGAACTGTGATTTTTTTCAGGTTAATCTTCTATTTCCAGTCAGATTGACTTGTCAAATACTAAGTACCAAATTCTAAATTATGGCTCACTTTTCCGAAATTCGCCATATATCTTACAGGTTAATAACTATGTAATATGCCTCTAATTCTTCCTTACAAGAAATTGAGTTGGCTTGTGTAGGCTCGAAATTACTCCTCTTACCTATGTTCCAATGTTCCATGACCACACCTCGATATTCGATTAAACAATTTGCGCTGCAGATTACTACCCGCTGAAAATGTACGACAATTTGAGCTATAATAACACGCGAAATTTGCGCATGCGCTCGCAGCAGGGGTGAGTTGCCTTATTAAGTTACAATCACTTTCATCTTGAACTAGTTCTCCACGGAATAAGGCGAGAAAGAAAAAATTGATTTATTTCTTGCTTTCAAAATATAAATAAAGATCTCCGTTTTGTAAGGAGTCGGAGCGGTAGGGGGTGGGGAGCGCAAGCCCGTGCTTCAAGAACACAGCCACCGCGGTATGGATAACAGAAAAAAGGCTGGAGAAATGGCAGTAAGATCTGAAACCTCGGAGGGAAAAACAATCAAATAAGAAAAAGTTAAGATTAAGAACCCGAGCTATGAATCACTCCCAGCAGACTATGATCGCAGCTTCACGATTATGATAATTATTATTAAACGTGTTAATTAGAAATCGCGTCATGTTCGCTGGTTAGGGTACATTTTGCTCGCCCTTGTTTTTTTTCTTTTCGTGTTCTGGCTATTTTTTTTTCCATCCTACCTCCCTAGCTAACCTGTTTGCGTAACTTTATCTGGAAGCGATAAAGGAGAAGGAATCAACAAGCGGTATGAGAAGAATAAAAAAAAAAAGAGCGCGAAAGATGGGAATGGTTCTAAAGTTGATGTATATACTTGATGCTGGTTTACAAGTAAGGCGTTGTTGTATATCGTTAAGAATAAATAATTATTACTCCCACGGCAGTGTTAAAGATGTGATGTTGGGCGGCAGACTCTGTTTTACACAGAGGTAACCAGAAAATTTTCGCGGAAAGTGCAAAATATTTTAATAGAAGCACAAAAAATAATTTTTAAACTAGCAAAAAGCCGGAGCTTGTATGAACACTCGCATATGAAATGTGCAAGTTGTGAAATATTTCAAATTAAAACTTAGTTTAACAAATAATTGCGAAATTAGAAGTATAAAAAAAATTATTTCAATATTTGATAATCCCAATACAAAAAAGCCTATAAGTTTTTAGAATTTTAATATTAAATTAAACAAATTAGTGTACAGGAAAGCAATGAAATCAAAGTAACACATTTAAATTTACAAAATCGTATTTGAACTATAGGAATACGTTTAAATCACAATTCAGGCAAGTGTTGTTTAAAAGTTCTGTTTACTTGCTATATGTACGAATCTTTGCAAGAATGCAGGGTTTAAAATTGGTCGTTTCATCTTGTTACATTTCGTTTTAATTATTGAAAATGTGATTCTGTACATCTTTGTGCAATTTTGCATATGCAAGTTTTCACCTTTCTACCTATTGCTGTGGTTGAGACCCAGACCGTCCGACTTACCAGAAAGGTGTAAGGTAACTGTTTGGACGGTCGGTCTTTTCTACCTATTGTAGCAAAAGGGATCACAAAATTCAGGCAAATATTGATTTCGTTTCCTTGGGAAAGAATGGACTTCGTTTTGCTCTTCTATAAAAATTATTTATGCTGGTTGATTATGGTTAAGGTAAGACAGGATATGACACTCATTACACAGTTTTAACCAGAAAATTTTTATGAAAAGTGCAAAGTATTTTAATAAAAGCATTAAAAATCATTTTTAAATAATTCGTGGTGATTGATGATGGTTTACAAGCAATGTGGTATTGTATATCGTTAAGAATAAATACCAGAACATTTTCACGAGAAAGTGCAAAATATTTTATTAAAAGCATTAAAAAAAACTTTTTATTAATTCATAGTGATTGATGATGGTGTACAAGTAAGGTGGCGGTGTATATCTTTAAGAATAAATAATTGTCACACGACAGAGATTTGCTGTCGAGAAGCACATGGTTTTTCCTACGCTATGGTAAATATACAATATTCATGTGTTGCAAAATAAATACCAGTAATAATTAATTATTAAATTTAATAAATATTATTAATAATTTTCTATTAAATATAATGATTTCAAATATTGGTACAAATCGGAGGTTAATGCATTTCCTGCTAGGAACTCCTCGAATTGAAATACTACAACTATTAGGTGTAATGCATACAATTAATCAAAGATAAGCTCATGAATATTGTTTTTATAAATTAATTAGCACTAATCAGTAATTGGATAATGTTATAAATCATAGATGGTCATAAAGAGTGTTCATCTTTATTCAGAGCAAATTCTGTGAAATAATTTTGACTTTATATTCGAAAAATTTCCCGAACTAGTTACGAATTGAAATCAAAATACATAATTATTATACACTTAATATCCAGTCCGTCTTTCTTAAAACTCGTCAGACGAGAACTGCGTTATAGATAGATTAAAAGACAAGTTATTTGAATTGATTGCATAGATATTTTCCTGCTTTTTATATCAGCTGTTTCTCTTATCGTGATTATTTAATATTTTCCTAAGTTAAAAAGAAAAAATTTATTAGAAAATTATTTTTATAATGTATTTAAAGCTAATTTTTATCAATAATTTAAAATTATGTAAGCTGTATTATATGTTTATATTGTATTGTAATAAAATAAAAATTTTATAATTTTTTCCAACGACTTAGGTAAATTTAAGAGGAATAGATATTTCATTATCATATTCCAATTCGATTTTCCAGAGAGACGAGCCTGATTATAAAAGAAGTGTGCTCAATTCCTCTGCCCTTTGCTTTGCTACGGCTCAGTGCTGATTGTGATGCAAATGAACTTAAAAATATTTGATATAAGAGTGAGAAACTCGAGTGGAGACTTCGTAGTCCACTTCGACGATAAGAGCTTGCTGTTGCGTCCCTGTATCCTAATTGGTAGAGCGTCGGTTGGTCACGGAGATATACAGTTCGAGTCCTGACGGGTTCAGCATGGTTCTTTACAAAGGGGTGGGACAGTCCAGTGGTTAGCTCGCATGGATTGCACTCAGATGACCAGAGTTCAATTCCTGGCTCTGTCCAAATTGCCCTTGTGCTCACGCAGAATACGAGTACGTAAATATGTGGGTTCGTCAGTCCTTCTGAGTGGTTGGTGGTGGGAGGACAATGGTACGGTCTCTATAGATGCCGCCCTCACTGGGTTCCGGTTTAAATTACGTGGCACTGCCTCGTATGTCCTAACAGATACCTTACACCGGTCGGACGGTCTGGGTCGAAAAAAAAATAACAAAAGAAGAAAGTTGTTTTTAAGACTCGATCCGGATATTAAATTTTTCAATGTAAAAACTTTTGATTAATTACGCCCGATTAAAGACTCAAGCATTTTCATTTATTTATTGTCTTTATCAATGTTAAGCTCAAGCCGGCAGGCAGGTTGTCTAGAACGTGCGATTGTGCTTTGAAAGTGGCTCTTATAATTTCCCTTTAAATAGTGCAGGATTTGGAACCATTTTTCCACAATTACCTCGGCATGTACAACACCACACCACACAAAACATGAGACATTTTTAGATAAGCGCTATTATCTACACACTAAACTGATCCACAAAAATAATTTGAAGATTACCGAAACGGTTCAGGAGGTTTATTCATTTTGAAACACTTCGGGGGGAATTTTAAGATGGTTATCTATTTTATCGTGACATAATCCTTTTTTATTCCGGATGAAGACTTTCAGAAATCTAGGATTCAGAAAACTTGGATGTTTTTGAATGTTATATCGAAATTTCATCATTAATTTCTTCAAAATTGACCCAGAATTTTTCTGGCTCGTGTGTTTGAAAATCGATTTCTGTAATATGGCTAAGAATGCGTTTATATTAAGCGATTTGTTCATATAACAAATAACTTAAACGTATAGTTTTCCACGAATGTTCATATTTTTTAAATAAAATATTTTAACATTTAGTCTTTATTATTTTTCACACTGTTCTAACGAATTTCTTTCCACGAATTTCAACATTTTTTTTAAATAAAATATTTTAAAATTTAATGCTTATTATTTTATTTTATTTTATTTTTCACACTGTTCTTAAAGTAAAGTGCTTTTTATACGATAAAGTACTGAATTTAGTAATATAATTTATTTAAATAAGGATAAGACATGAAAAAAAATATATCTGTGGCGATATATGAAAATGGCAAACATATTTCAAATTCAGCATGTTATACCTATACCAGAAAAATTTATAGTATGTGTAATATATGTATATATTACACATACTATAAATACAAGTATACTTGTATATATATATTTATATGTAAGTATGTGCTACCAAGGTTGAGTAATATTTCTTCACAATTTTGCCATGACACACTTTTTGCCATGGGCGCGGTAGCCCAGTGGTTAGCGCGCGGGAGTTGCACTCGGCAGGTCTGGGTTCGATTCCCTCCGCTGCCAAAACTGACGTCGTGTTCACGCGGAGTACGATCATGTTAAACATGTGGGTCCGTAAGTGCTTCCGAGAGGTTGGTGGTAGGGGAAGGAGGGTACGGTCCCCCACCTGTGGATGCTTCCCCCACTTGGTTCCGGTCTAAATTGGGTGGCTCTTCTCGGCAGTCCAGACTGTTGCCTTACACCTTTCTGGTAGGTCGGACGGTCTGGGTCTCAACAACAACAGCAACACTTTTTGCCACGTTATTTTGATTTTCAATCATTTTCAACTGTTTTTAACTGTTTCAACTGTTTGATGGTCACGCTTTTTTTTTTTATCTAGATACCAATTTCAGGTTACGTGATTAATCAAAAACTTTGAACTTGCATAGAGAGAAAAAAATATTCAATTTCATATTGATCCATTATATAATAAATAATATAAGAAAGAAAACATTTTGGGAACGTTGTTTCGAAACCTTTATTTCACGTCGGAAATATCCAGACTCTATATAATATAATTCCCAACCAGAGTTTCGTGAAATAGTGGATTAAGAGCATTGTCATAAACATGTTATGTCTGTTTACATGTTTATTTTGTAATTTAATCTGTAGAACCTAATATGTAATATTCTCGGCTTCTGGAGATTTTATGAAATACTTCAAAGGTTCTTCCAAACAAAAAGAAAATGTTATCAATCCTCGCTCTATAACCTTACTTCAGTTACATTACGTGCAGTTAAATTTTCAAAAAGCACATTAAATGCGTGAATAGTCAGCTTCGTAAACGGATCATGTATTTTGTTCCGAACCCTTTATTTTGAATAATTTTCAATCATCTTAAAAATGTTTACTATCTTATCTAACTCTAGTTACGACACTCACTTTGCTGTAACGACATCGGGAATACCTTGAAATTACAATAGGAAATGACTCAAAACGAGAAGCTTTTACGAGTTCTAGCCCCTCGAGGCGAATCAAATTAATTTTTTTTTTCGTGGGGTATTTCTGGGAGAATAAGTAACCAAACAACGACAAGGGCATGCCGATAAAGATGATAAAACCAGAAAATCCCTGCACAAGCTTTGCAGAACGCTCAACCGTGGAAGATACATGATTCAAAAATCCTGCAGAGATATAGAAAAAAAGAGCAGCAAATTAAAATCCATGTCGTGTTTCGTGATTTCTTCTGTTTCAAAACCGATTTGCGTAGTTTAAAAGATGAATGGAATTATTTATTGTGTTATCTGCAGGCTTTTTTTTTTTGTGGGCCTTGTTTGTTTGCCCTCTGGACTGTATCATGGAAAGACAATAAGCCGGTGCTGAGCGTTGGAATGGCTGTTGCGAGTGTGAAAGCTCTTTTCATTGGTCCAATATCTAACAAGTTCCACTCGTTAATGACCGACAATGCTCATTAATTATGTTCGGTCATGGTGTGTATATATCACTGTTTTGCCACAATCACATCCGGGCTCTCTTATTAGTTGATTTATGAGTAAAGAATGTAGCCTCCAACGATGCTTTCCGAGAAAGATCATTATCGGGGGAACCTTTCAGAAGTTTAATGAGGGAATATGTAATGTACTTTTAGGACGGGTTTTATGGGAAGATATTCTTTCGTTCCATTGTTTGAATTCTTTGCTCTGCACTTCTGTTTTAATGTCGGGAGACCAATCGGTTGAAGATAATTTGATAATGCAAATGGATGTTGCATTGGTGTGTCGGACGCATCTAAGATTATGAATAAATGAATATTCAAATGCCCAGTGACAAACAGCCAATTTGCATTTACTTTCGCTACAATATATAGTATATAAAAAAGAAAGTATTGCAGTGGGGGTCAAAAATCAGACTTTGTTTTGAGGCTTTTGAGCATCACTAAATACAAATCAATGATGTCTGTCTGAGTCTTCGCGGCGTGCATCTGTCAAACACATTGAGTGATTCAAATAAAAATTTAATACAATTATATCAAATGTTAAATGTGAGAGGATTGTTGATTTTCAGGCTGGACGGACCAAGAGAAGGTCTTCTATTTTTCAAATATTATTGTAGAAACTCGTTAAATCATAAAATATAAGTGAATGTCGCATTTATGTCGCTAACTCGTGTTATTCTCAATACGTTTAGAGGCATTTTGGTGTCCCTATACACGTGCGTTTCCCTCTTTAGTCTAATCCCTGATTGATTGTTGATTGATTCTTTATTGGCCTTAGTAGTTTGAATTTTTCTCCCTCTTACCGCTATCAATATAATGTTTATATTAACACAGGCGTTTTTGGTTTTTAAAATTTTATTTTTTTTATAAATTTTCCTCGCAAAAGAAAATTTGAAATTTATTGTAGAAAATTAAAATATTCTAAAAATAATTGTATTAATTTCAGAAGCAAATGCTTCAGTTAAAAGTATTTATAAAAATATTCTTAAAATTTCAGAAATTTAATTCAGGGATCTAGGTTTCTTATATAAGCAATATCTTAAAATTGCTCAATATGACGTTCCAGGAAAATCAGATCCCGACATTTTACAACAGGTCCCCAATATCATTAATAAACATAATTAATTATCAAGCATAGTTTTTAATTCATAATTATAATTAATATTAATTAATAAGCCATTAAAACTAATTAATATCATAATGTAAGACTAATTGGCATTAATTATCAAATGTTGATTTATCTTTTATGTTAATTAAATCAAAGAACCTGAAATGCATATGTAAAATAATTGGCAAGATTTATTTTCCTATCCACTTCTGCCGTATGAGGATAAATTATACATTCAATATATATTTTTCATGCTTTGTAGTTATATCTATTGGATGACCTTACAACATGTCTGATGATTGTGACATAAATGAAAACCATCTATTACTTTCAAGGTGCATAGAAGATGAATATGAAGATCAAAATTATTTGTTGTCCTCTACTGAGGTTGCTGTTATTATACTATTGCAAGTTATATGTATCGAATTTGAGTATCCTTGACCTCAAATTAGTTATAGCTATAAAAGCACGTTTAGCCTGGCCACCCACAATGAAATGAGAACATAAAACATTTATAGGAGAGCTTTTTCTAATCTTGAAATGCAGTGGACTTCCGCTAATCCGGCATCTAAAGGTTCGTCAAGCCCGATAATCCGGCACGCCTCTCGAACGGCATCTGTGTTTGCTCGGTTGTACTGATCAGCATTTACTGTAATAGATTAAAGGATTTTATATGCCGATTTATGTTCATTGAAGTGTATCTTATAATTTAAAAAGCATTTAAATGTTTTTTTCACATACTGTACGGCGTAATCTACTCTGTGTAATTTTTTGGGTAAAAAAATATCATATTTATTGTTTGCTATTTTGTTTTAAATTAAATTTTTACTCTTTTTCAGTTTTGCATCCAATAATTCGTAAAAATTTGGAAATTCGGCATCGCTGAGGTTCCGAACGTGACGGATTATCGGAAGTTTATTATATTAGAAAAAATTCATTCGGTATATTTGCCCCCCCCCCCCCCATGGATACGCCACGGTACCTTGTCTACCTTAAAACTATTCCGTTATAGAGGCGCTCAGTTGCACTAGTGCAAATAAAGTATAAGCATCAAAGATTTCCTTCTAGCTTTATCATCTGTCATACACCTATTTAAGCTATCAATACGAGCTAACAAAGATTCTCTTACGACAATCTACAGCGACGCGAAGCAATTGGAAGTTCACATCCATTCCACCCAAGGGAATCTCCAAATAGATCGCTCGACATCTGAATTACGCAATTTCAGGTATCACTGCTGCATTATAAACTACCTTTTTTCCATTGGAAAAAAAAGATTTTGGAGATCCCTCCGTCCCCGGGGTATATCAACGATGGCATGTCTCAATCAATCAATCATTTTCAATCTCGTCAATCGTCTTTCACGGCAAAGTGAACACGCGAAGAGAAAAGAGAATCAAAAAAACGAAAGCACGGTACGAACGAAATTGTCATTGATAAATCAGCAGAGCAAAACGAGACAAGGGTCCAAGTTTCTCCTATTTGCATTTGTCCCTGAGGAGGGTTGATCTATTTCTTAAAAACTTTGTTCGATTTTTTGTTTTCATCTTAGCTCAGATTGAGTGTCACAAGAAATTATCATGGATCGCTAGAATAACAGATTTCCAATGTCTTTTCTGTCGCTTGCAAAATTTCGCTATTTTGCATCATGCTATTCTTTCTTTCTGAGTGATTTAAAATGTTTGCTCGAGGTAGAACTTGAACGTACAACCATTTAATCTCAAGATAAGTGTTCTAATGGCAAAACCTATGAATGAATGTGTGAAAATCGTACATTAGAAGTCTGCAAGAACCAAAATTTTAGCTTTTTATCCGCTTAGAAAGCAACAGAAACCGAATGTGATGATTGAATTTCGTAATCTGATCTTGGCTAGAAAATTTGAGTACACGCCTGGATAGAAACGTTATATATAATCTTAAATCACAAATCCGAGCTATGTACGCGCTTAGAAATGTCCAAAAATGTGTTTTTAAAAGGCTTAGTGCATTGCTGAAATTAACAATAATTTTTTTATCCATTTTATGTTGTTAATTATGCATAACTTTTGTAAACTGGAACATTGTTCGGCCCTACCCTGTCCGAAATATTCAAAACTAAGTTGATGTCTTCCCGAAATATTCAAAACTAAGCCCGATGCCTTTACCAAATGTCTCAGCCCGATCCCTGTCCGAAATGTCGCAACCCTATCCCTAAAGAAATGTTGGCTAGATTCGAATTTGTTCAGACTTCTGCTTCACATTTTCCTCTTAATATGAGCGAGGCAGAGATTTTAACTCAACGTCAATCTAATTATCGTTTATTTTTTCACTAATTTTATTACAAGAAATGACAAAATTGCCCATTGCACATAATTTACAAGAACATAATGATGTTTGATCGCCAATGAAAAATTTACTCCGAACTCGAACCTACAATCTCATAGTCTGTAGACAGTTATAGTGAATTAACCTGGTATCAAAGAGAATTTTCAATTAAAACTGAAATTCTAATGAATTATAATTACCCAAAATGTGCCACTATCACTATACAATAGAGACATTGCCATGATTTTCCGATCGCTTTGGATTGTTGAACACGTTTGCGCTTACTTACATGCATGCCTTTCACAATCGAAGCATTTCTACAACTATTCACACTCAACTCAGAGACATTGAGCAACTAATTTTTGAACTACTGATTAAGTTGAATGTAAGCCTTAACTCTACAACAAGACAAGCGTCCTTATCAGAACTACGGTTGTGTCTGAAACATATAAAGTAGAGCAAACATGCTTCTTTTGAAATATTTATTCACCCAGTAACCTTTCGAATGTAGTTTGTTTTTCTTATTTATACTTTTAAGTGGTCAGATTTTCTCAAATTTTTGGATTATAAAGGAAAGGAAACTGGAGAGGCATAGCTCCAACTGGCTAAAAATGATGTCTAAAGATTGTTCCATGTTCAGAAGGATTACAGTGAAAAGAAAATTAGTTTAGAAACCATTTAGATTGGTGTGGTGTTTGCAGAAGGCGTGTCTGTTACAGCATAATTTCTATTAGGAGATTAGTTCATTTACAGTATTATAAGACTCAATGGTGTATGTACTTATTTTTTCTATCAGAACCTCAACTTTGGCGACATTGCTTCCAGTTAGGTTGAAAGAACTACACCTAATCACTAACTTCATGTTACATGGGAAGCAATATTTTTTTAGATTATGCTAAATGTTTTTCCTATTAACATGGTGCGTCTGCAAAGCTTACCCAGAAATTATTTATTGGGGATGCAAAAAAAAAATATACTGTTAAATATTTATACTGGTAATTATTTACTGTGCCTTAATTACTGTTAATTATTTATTATACATTGCATCCCATTATATTTTCAATACTTAATAGTGGTTATTAAGTCGTTGATAATTATATCAAATTATTATTTAATATTATGTTTAATTACAGATAGTTATTGTTAATTAATACTGTATGTAATGTAAATTGATTGAAATTAATTAATATATACTAATTAATCTATGAGATTAATACTAGCAAGGATCTTATGCTTTTCTTCGAATAAACTAATGGCAAAATAATTTCCTTAACTGCATTTTCAGAATTTTTTCTTTTAATTATTCTATTCATTTCTCGATACATAGGTTATGATTATGGAGCCTGAATCTATGCATTTTATCTTTCTGCAACTGTAGCAAGATATTTAAAATGTAATAAAATTGCATGAAAAACACTTCAAATCATCAATACTTTAAGAATTAAAGTTTAATAAAAGTCTTTAATTACAATCTTCAGCAACGAAGTACAAGAATTCACAACCATAGCTCTTTCGCGTTTATCAAAGGTTTTGGTTTTGCGAATTTCGCTTTTTTTTTCAACATTTAGTGACTTTTACAAGAACCTAAATTGTAGATTGAATTATGTGCTAGTTCAAAGATAGAGCCAGTTTTTCAAAAGTAGAAGAAAACATGTATAAGTATACACAAGGTATCTATAATAGTTGAAAATATAAATATAAAGTTATAAATATTTAAAACTTTGTCTATGATCATGGGCAAAGATTCAAGCAATAATTATAGTTTCGCTATTGGTGTCCATGACCATGATTAACAGTAACGAAAGGGTTAATCTTGACATGCCGAGGAAGTGAAAAAGATTTTAATAGATTGCCAAAGTTTCCACCTCATGAGAGAAGTGCAGATTTGAAATATATTTTCCCTCTGATATGGATCAACTTAGAATTAACTTGATTAAACACAAGGAACCTTCTAACATTCGTCATTCTAATGCTTAGAATCAATCATATCCTCGAACAATTCACAAATCAAAACTGACATTTCAGAACTTAAACACTGATAAAGCAATCAATTTTGGTGGGAAAAGCTGAGAAATATGGTTTTCTTCACACTTCGAAAGTTTTTAAACCCAGTTCACCGATCTAAGTGAATTAAAAGAGATTACATGAGCGTTAACCACTGCGGTTAAATTGCTACACAAGATTTTAGTAGTTTTCGTGACTGGAGGCACAGTTTGGTCTAAATAAATAACGGGAAATTTGCCATAAGGATTTAGCAAATCCTAAGAAAGGAACTGTGTGATGAGTTTGTTGTGCGTGTATGACAGATGTGGAATCATGAGTTAATTGGGAACGTTTATTATGCAGTTTTATCACTTATCGTGTCGTATTTTAGAGGATTTAAGTGAATTGGTGTAAAGCAATCAGAAGTTACATATTTTTTTCAAATTGAAAATATATCCAAAGTTATATACAGGAAAGGATTCGTGCACCTGACTAATATCGAATATCAAAACCAGTTTTATCTTCTTAGCAACCTGAGTTCAAATAATTCCCCTTTTTACTTTCCCTTCAATACATGGTAATGTATAGGGAAAGTATTTCAATCTTGCCGAAAATCGCAATTCGAGTATTTGACGGATATACACGTTTTGGGACCTCTAGAACACGAAAAAGCTATTTTTAGCGTGATGCTTGTGTGTGTATGTGTGTCTTTCTGTGTAATATATATATCCACTCTAACTCAAAAACTAATTAAACAAATTTCCTAAAATTTTACAGGTACGCTACTTGTGGGTGACCCTGATACTGATTAGATTTTAGTACAATTCGGGATAAAAGAACCTGCCTTTTTTTTTTTTTTTTTTTTTTTTTTTTTTTGCAAAATGGTCCTCAAAAATCGTATGTTTCCACTCTTGTTGAAAAACTAATTGACTGTATTTCACAAAATTTAGTGGATAAGTCATTTGTAGGCTACTCTGCTGCTGATTAGATTGTTGGTACGATTCGGAAAAATAGAACCTGCTTTTCTGTAAAATGACTCATAAAAATCATAAAATCTAAAATAAGACTACGTATGCTCAAATCTATTAATTCAATGCTTGTCTAATACGTAATTTTTGACAATGAAAATAATAAGACAAATTCTATTATTCTAGGACTAGCCGTTCTCAGGATATTTATGTTTTTTTACATTTTTCCTACACCAGTTTTGAAAATACGTCTAGTTACCAAATGAAAACGAAATCGAAATGAAATTACAAGTGTAAATTCGGTACCATTTTAATTAATTATGCGTGTTATTTAGTGGAATTTAAACTAAATGAAATGAATTATTAATGAAATAAAGAGAAAATGAATTTGAGTCCACAGGGAAAGTCTTGTGCTGCTCATATCATATTTTTTTTTTGTCCCCGAACGCTTTGCATTTGTTTTTGTTTTTTAATTTTAAATAGTATTTAAATTCACGCTATGTATTTATTTAAAATATCACATTACATTTACATTTTTTATTTCACATTATAGCTCGGGCATTGCACAAAATCATCTATAGCATTCTTCAAATCAACGACATTTGAATTCAGTGACAGGTGCTTTACGAACTGAGTCATGTGGGCTTTTGGGGGGAGATTTAGTATGCTTTGTTTTACGAAGGTTTCGCTTTATATGCAAATAATAATGTTGTTGTTGTTGAGACCCAGACCGCCCGACCTACCAGAAAGGTGTAAGGTAACCGTTTGAACGGCCGGAAAGTGCCACCCAATTTAGACTGGAACCCAGTGAGGGAGGCATCCACAGGGACCGTACCCTCCTTCCCCCCACCGCCAACCTCTCGGAAGGACTTACGGACCCACATGTTTAACGTGATCGTACTCCGCATGAACACGGCGGCAGTTGTGGCAGCGTGCAAATCCAGCGCGCAAACCACCGGGCTACCGCGCCCGAAATGTGCCAACAGCACGCGGTGTTCCCAGGTAGTCATCCACCCAAGTACTAATCGCGCCCGATGCTGCTTGATTTCGATGATCTAACGAGAACCGGTGTTTTCAGCACGGTACGACCGTTGGCGCAAATAATAATGTAGATGAATTCAAATCAACGACAATGAATTCAAATCAACGACAATGAATTCAAATCAACGACATTTGAATTTAGTAACCGGTGCTTTACGAACTGAGTCATGTGGGCTTTAGGGAATTTAGTGTGCTTTGTTTTACGAGAATTTCGATTTATCTGAAAATAATAATGTAGATGAAGCTAAAACTTCTTAAAACTGCACGATGTTGGAATTCAAGTTATTTCGGCAAATTTAATTTATATTTTTATATTTTGTTAATTTCACAATCTCTGATACCAGGTGATACAAAACATGTTATATAAACTGTTAACAAGAAAAAGCCTTTCATTTTTATTGAGATCAGAGCCTTTCATTTTCAGAGTTATAAGAAATCTCGAATATGTGTTATTGAATATAATTTTTGAAGACGTCATTCAAGACAGTAAGCATAGGATGATTAGATAAGTACCGGTTAAGGATTAACTGTGCTTTGGAAGACAAATATGAGTTCGAACAGAGCAAAACATCTAAAGCGATTCGCTAGCAGGTGGTATTTTCATTAGCGAATTTTCGTGTTCTTGCACACGCTAGTTTTAACCTGAGGAGGAGAGTTCAAAACGCCCTCGAAACAGTTGTAGTCATCTAATTTTCCTCTGTCTGCTTTCTTTAAGGACGTATTAACAAGTTATTCTCACAAGCAGCAGTTTAATTTATTGTACTTATTGTAATACGTTATTGATTTTCAACAATATCAAGATTTGTTAATCTGTAAAAAAAGACAAGCGTGTACTTTACCCAATCGAAAACATCTATTAGCGCTGTATGTACGCATTGGCTGAAAATTAAATGTTACACTGCAGAAATAGAAAGTACCTTGATATATTATGAAACGTTCCTCTTTCGAGCTAACGGTTAGTTTTTTTCTTATCTGGATCATTTCAAAAATTATTTTACACCATTTTATCTATTGTCTGCTCGAAAACATTGAAAGGTAGTACTGATACTTTTAAACGCGTGTGTCGTATGAAGTTTGATATTTTATTCATCTTGAGAAAAAACATTCATTTTGTAAAATTGTATTGCATTATTTTCTTTTTTTAATATTTATTTATTCCATAAATCTGATTCTTAGATCGAAAAGTTCATTGGCACGCATGATCTCGAAATTAATTATCTTTACGGATCCATATAATGTGGCCTTTAAATTGAATGATAAGTGGTGGGGTCACTCTGATAAATATTGATCGCAGCGATCAGATAAGGCTTTGGAGTAATATACTCCACTGGTGAGAGGATTATTAAAAAAAATATATTCTTCTGTAATGCCTCTCAGAGAAACATTTACGCAATGCACATTATGTAGCATTGTCAGAAGAAAATGATTAAAACGGGATGGGTTGGGTAGTTCTGGAGCTCTATGGTTGCTCTCAATTTCAATCTTGGCGGTCTCAATCACACGGCAACTAATTCGCTTTAAGAGAAATGTGATAACAAATATAGAATACGAGCTGAAAATTTGAATGATGCATGTGTATGCAATACATAATTATAGTGCATATTTGCATTTACCATTCATCAAATCTGTTTAGGGTGGACTTTCCAAATTGTGTGCCAATTACATCATTGAAATATACAACTATGTATTGATATATTGATATACGACCACATAATATATATATCAAGCACTATATCTGGTTTCAATTGCACAAAGTGTGTACAAATTATGCAGATATTGCATAGTATAATATGTATTATGATCATATTTACATATCATACACTATGCATATCTGTATTGTAATACAGAGTGATATAAATAATCATATATTATAACATACATTAAAATACTTTAAAAAAAATAGGTGGCATTATTCCAACCTTTAAAATATATGAGAGATATCGTCTGTTGTTTCTAATACTTCAGACGATCATTACAGACGTCATTTTTATCAATTGAAGAACATGGCGTTTTCCAAGAGTGAAGGAATTTTTTTTACAACAATATTTCTCTATTCATTTGAGAGTGTCATTCAAGAGTTTCAGAAGAGTTTATTGAAGGGTTTTAGTGACGCAGTCTTTATTTCAAACATTTTATCTGAGTTAAAACGGAAGTTTTAAATGTTCTCACTTTGTCTGCAACAGATCCAGTTTCGCAAAAGAGTACTGATCTAGCAATGGTTAAATTGTTAAAGGTTTTAGAATATGGGTATTTCTCCTGAAACTCGTCAATGACACTCACATCAGAATGGCTAGAGAATTATTGCTCTGAAACAACAAAAATCAAATCTATCACTCTGGGACAACGCCGTGCTCTTTAATTGATACAAATAGTGTTTATAACGATCGTATGACGTGTTAAAAATAGCTGACGATATTTCTGATATATTTTTGATGGTATATTAGTGCTACTTAATTGAAAAAAACTCTACTTTTTCTATTTCTCTGTATATTATATTATTTTTAAATTCGATGTGCACGATTTTTGATCATATAGTGCATATTTGAGTTTTTATTTAATTGTGGCAACAAAAAAATTATTGATTGTTTTATCGAGTTTTAATAATGTTCTAATTTGTTGTGTTCTCTTGATATTATGAATAGCTTAATCTGAAGGAAAAGTCTCGTGTTGGACACCTCAGAATTTTTAGATAATTATTACATTTTCAGGACTTTCCCTGCAGCCATGCACATTTTGCTTAAGAAAATAATAACTGTCAATCAAAATTTAATGATGATGACTTTAAATGTCAAATGCTACTTTAAATTACAGCCTCTAATTTGAAGTAACACAAGAAGCAAAGTTTTACAAATCAGTATATTTATCAGATCCTGTAATTATCTCATTTAGAATACCATCCAGTGTTCAAAGGTTTGTTTCAATTAATGTTAATCTAATCAAATGAATTTGTATCGCTTATCTTTGAAAATAATGATCGCACAATCGCGACTTGATTACGCTACTTGCATTACTAATAAACCTGTTTTTCAGAGATAGCATGCTTCTTTCTTTAATTAACAGTAGTGATTAATGTTCAGTAACTGCGTGTAGGATGTTGGGACAAAGTTGTAGTCACTTACTATCAGTGATTTATTAGTCCAAACTTTTTTTATGAATCGTAGAGGGAATGTAAAATAAAATGCCCTGTACACAAAAAAGTCTTCGATGAAATATCAAAAGGGTTAAAAATTAACTCTTTAGATCCAATATTCACAAAAGCAGAGTACTCAACTTACAAAATTATTGCATTAAAAATTGTATTACAAAATTATTACAATTATTGCATTTAACATATTAATTACAACATTATAATTATTGCATAAATTATTGATTTTTAATGTAAGAAATAATTTTGCCTCAACACTTTTACTACCGGTACTTATAGACAATATATCAAGGCCTGACATTATTGGAGCAGAAGTTAAGAAATTATTTATTAGTGCTAGCTAATTTATACAAAAAATATTAATGAATGTATCTTTTTCTAATTAATAATTGTGTATTAATGATATGTCGTACTAGCAAATTTATATCATTTAATTTATATTTTATACTAGCCGCCTTTGGCGACCAGCCTGTTCGCTACCCTTGAAAATTCTGACCGTGGCAAATTCTAACCGTGGCACACTCGCTGGCGCGACCTACCAGAAGGAACGACCTACCAGGAAGTGCCACCCAATTTAGACAGGAACTCAGTGGGGGAGGCATCCACAGGGACCGTACCCTCCTTCCCCTACCACCAACCTCTCGGAAGGACTTACGGTCCCGCATGTTTAACGTGATCGTACTCCGCCTGAACACGGCGGCAGTTTTGGCAGTGGCGGGACTCGAACCCGGACCTACCTAGTGTAAATCCCGCGCGCTAACCACTGGGCTACCGCGCCCTCCGCGACAATCTCCATAACCTTCTTTTTATTCACCCAATTTAGACCGGAACCCAGTAGAGGAGGCATCCACAGGGTCCGTACCCTCCTTCCTCTACCAACAACCTCTCGGAAGGACTTACGGATCCACATGTTTAACGTGATCGTACTCCGCGTGAAAATGGCAGCAGTTTTGGCAGTGGCGGCAATCGAACCCTAGCCTACCGAGTGCAATTCCCGCGCGCCAACCACTGGGCTACCGCGCCCTCCGCGACAATCTCCATAACCTTCTTTTTATTCACCCAATTTAGACCGGAACCCAGTGGGAAAGTCATCCACAGGGTGCGTACCCTCCTTCCTCTACCACCAACCTCTCGGAAGGACTTACGGACCCACATGTTTAACGTGATCGTACTCCGCGTGAACACGGCAGCAGTTTTGTCAGTGGAGGGAATCGAACCCGGGCCTACCGAGTGAAATTCCCGCACGCTAACCACTGGGCTACCGCGCCCTCCGCGACAATCTCCATAACTTTCTTTTTATTCACCCAATTTGGACCAGGACCCAGTGGGGGAGGTATCCACAGAGACCGTACCCTCCTTTCCCTGCCACCAACCTCTCGGAAGGAATTATCGACCCATATGTTTAAGGTGATCGTACTCCGCATCAGTGGCGGGAATCGAACCCAGGCCTACCGAGTGCAATTCTCGCGCGCTAACTTCCCGCGCGCTAATTTAAATTTATAACGACCATATGCTAGGCTCTTAATTCCACCATCCTCGTTCCATCGTTCCATCATTTAAAATAGCCATAAAATTAAAATATCCATTTAAAATATCTATAAATTAAAATATCCATTTAAAATAAAAAAATCAACCATATCGTTCCACCAATCCATAAATATAATAATTTCAAATACATCACCACAATTCAAACCACCATAATTCAATCATTTAAATTATTTAAAATATCCATTTAAAAATATCCATTTAAAATATCATATAAATATAATAATTTCGCCCGATGTATACAACACTTATGCTCGTAATTCAGTTAAAACCGAAAGCGCGGTCTCCATGGAGACGGGGAAGAAACTAATGCGGATGGGAGGAAAATGCCGTTGGGGAACTGAGCCGGTAGCCGACAAATTTAAAATCATGGCGTCTTTAAAATTGCCATCCTGAAGGCAATTTTCATTATTTCTGGACCAGATTGGACTTGTAAGAATGCCAGATGTTTGACCTTTCTGAAAATGTAAATTATTAGTCGAAATTATGAGTACTTTTCACGATGCGAGAATTTAAAAACCAAAAATCGTTTTCTTGAGCAAAAAGTGACTTTTGTTTTAAAATCTTTAAAAAATATTAGAAATCGAAATTCAGATTTGAAATTGATATATTTTTACTTGAAATTCTCTGCTCTTTCCGATGGTGTAATTTGTTTTTTTCTACGATGTCTGGATCGTGGAGAAAAAAGGGCAAAAAGGGCAAAAAACCGGTCGAAATCGCATAAAACATTAAATAAATAAAAAAATAATTAAAATTTTAAAAATCGGTTTTCACGTGTCCCCTTCCCTCCCCCCCGGGTCTCCGATTGCCAAATTTCGTAGCTCTCCGACGCGCGGTCGCGAAACGTATAGTGTATAAGACAGACACACAGACAGACACACAGACATTGCCTTTTATTATATAGATAAACCTAAGTAATGCTTAAAATAGTAGTATTTACATTTTGGTGTCAGTTTTTAACACTTTACAACAAAGTTGAAAAGTGTTTATGACTTTGTTCATCCTGTCTGTCTGTCTGTCTGTCTGTCTGTTTCATCCTGTCTGTCTGTCTGCCTGTCTGTCTGTCCGTTAGCACGATAACTGCCGTAAAAATAACTTAATCAAAATGAAATTTTAGTATGTTGTTCAGACGGTCTATAGGACCTATGGGAATATAAATGAATAATATCACCCAATTAGTTTTGGATTGAACCCGGGTTGAAAAAATGGAATACATTGAGCCCTATGGGACCTAATTTTTCAAGCATTTTTTAAGCGGATTTAAAATTCACAAATTGCTTTGAAAATTTTAGGCAATATTCAAATTGTTCCATAAAATATATAAAAAAAAATTCAGCGAAATATATTCAGTAGTTTTTTAAATAAAAATTAAAATAATAATAACACCTCTTATATGAAGCGATCACGTGTCCATGATATGAAACGATCACATGACCCACTTCAAAATGATATACGGCATCCATCTTGTCTCAAAATCGTGATTTTTAAAGTTCTTTTTAATTCATATTGAGTGTTGTATCCGTCCTAAAACTACTTTATTTTTGCCTAAATTCTGTGCATCTACATACTTTAACAAAGCAATGACAATATATTTCAGTTTAAATGCTCATCCAATTTTGATTATTTCTACTATTAAGCCTATTTTTCACCTATGTAAAATGTAAACAGCAAAATATGTAGAATGAGTTGTATTAGAATCGCTGTAATTCTTTAACATAAAATCATTTAGTCCATGGAGTCTGCATGGCTGATATGAATGAAATATTCATTGATTTTAGAAAGAGAAGGACGATAATTTTCGATGAAGTTTTACGCATAGAGTTTTACTTACTTGTAGCTCCATGGTCTTAATTTTTAAATAATATAAATTATTATAGTATTGTGATGAATGACATGAATGGGGGAATTATTTATGAATGAAATGTTGCTTTTATAGAGAGAGCCAGGCGTGTTATTTTTTTATGACGTCATTTGAATGAATTTCAGTTGTTTTCGATAAAGTTTTCAAATATAATAAATTATCGTAGTATTATGATAATTCTAAAATTATTACCGAGGAATGTATGACATTTTAGAGATGTTTAAACCAGGCAATTTATATTTTAATGCCGTCATTTGAATGAAGTTAATTTTTTTCGATGAAGGTTTAAGGTTTCAAATATAATAAATTAATGTAGTATTGTGATAAGTTTTAAAATATTACCGAGGAATGTATTGCATTTTAGACATGTTTAAATAAAATTGCATTGAAGTTGGAAAGTGTTTCATAATCAATGCTTTAAGCATGATTGATCTTTCTTGTTATTTATTAAGGATGGCTCAGTTTGTAAACTAAAAATAATGGATATTTAATTTTATAAATATGAAAAATGTACTTAAAAATAACTTTTTAGTGTGAAATAATATCTGTATTATATAGGTTTTGAAGTGTATATTAACAATAAAAATATATTTTGTTTAAAATTATTATCTCAAATACGATGGAATTAATTAGAAAATTCAGAAATAATACCCATTCATTATTAAATAACAAATTCATTACTCATTGATGAAGTTTAATGTGAACAATTGATGATTATTAATAATTTAAAATACTTTACTGCCCCCCCTCCTCCAATGAAAAGTGCTATAAATAATAAACTTATAATATATTGCATAATAATTTTTTCGAAATATGTAAAATTTTATGTTTTACTCTCGAGTAATAATGGAGTTAGAGTTTTGCATATCATTGATTACGAATCGACCATTTTTACAATGCTTGTGTCTCAGTCTGTGAATCTGTGTGAATGATATAGCTAGAACAATTTGATGGACTCAAATAAAGTTAGCAACTGTACGAAGACTATAGACTTTTGGAATGCCCGAATCAGATAAAGACCCACAATGTCTTGATCATTTTTCGAAAATTATTTTTAAAAAAATGTTTTAAAATAATTGTGTTAAAATATTAATAAAGCAGTCATTATATATGGAATTTTTCATGTAAAAGTGAATAACAATTTTGATAAGTCTTGCCAATTTCAAGGTTTTGAGTATCTTGTCTCGAAACGAAAAAATCATTAAAACATTAAATATTTTCGGTATTTATCAAATAAGTGAATGCTTTAATAAGTACTCATAATCAGTCAGATATAGAATGATCGAAATAAATCGACAACATTGTTTAAAAGGAAACGGTAAGAGACAAAATAATCGAATACGGTTCAATCCAAAGACTACAAATCATCAATCGAAGCATAAATTATTTATTTAGTAAGTAAACGCTCTTTATTCAACAGTTATGTTTTCATATCTCCCAGGACAACTTCGTACAATTGTACATAATTTTTACAGTGCATTAAGCAAAATAAACTCAGCATAAAATCGTAAGAACGTAAAATTGTCAGGTTGACATTCACTAGCAAATTAGCTTTGTCTTAATTACTTGACAATTTTGTACCTAATTTATATGCGCAAAATGCAGTAGTTCATACATACCCATAATGTAAGATTAGAATCTAAACTAATTATTTACAATCATATGTACACGCATAAAGCCCGACAGAGGGCGCAGTTATATACAATATATATTATAAAATCGAAATGACTGCTTACAATAGAACATACATACCCTAGACATACACATAGAAGGTGCACAAGCTGCAAATGTACCTTCAAAATGTTAAAATTATTACTATTGTGATTATATATAAAAATTGCATTAAATATGAATGTAAATTATGGCTAATCATATTTTTCTCATTTTTAAAGTTAATTCAAAGTGTATTTATTAATTTTGAGGGGGAGCTGATTTGATCATCAATAAAATATTTTTTTTTAATTAATCAGTCTAAATATTCCTTTATTCTTAAATTTATTCATTCTCAGTACACATTTCACAGTGTAATTAAAATAATAGAATTGATCTGTACATTTATTTCATAGTCTGAATACTATGGAATTCAAAGACACAGAACCCGTCTAAAGAAAGCGTCTCTAAAACTGGGCGTTCCTCAGTAACCCAATAAAATTCAAAAGAAAATCTGGAAATTTTGAAATAAATAAATATGCGCCTTTTAATCATTTTATTAACTTCATAAAGATTGTTAACGTATATATATATATATATATATATATATATATATATATATATATATATATATATATATATATATATATATATATATATATATATATATATATATATATATAATAAAAATATTATATGAAATTCCAATGATAGATTAGAGATAAGTTGTAACTCATATAACCATAACTTATAATATAAGATAGCTACGAATAAAGATGTAAAAAAAATAGAGATTCATCACTCAAGGGAAGAATAAAACTCATAACCAGTCATCATGCAATATATATAACCTGCAATGATCAATGGTAGTATATATATATATATATATATATATATATATATATATATATATATATATATATATATATATATGTGTGTGTGTGTGTGTGTGTTTCTTGCCTTTTCGCATCACTGTTATTTATTTCTTACGAATGGCAACAGTAGATCATTTCTTTTTCCTTTGCGAATGGCAACACTGGTCTCTTCATTCTGGGATCCAGCGTTCGACTGGTTCGGGCATATGCCTTCCTTTATTTTTCCTTCTTTATGTATGTTGTCCAAGTAGAAATAGTTTATAAATATAATCTATCTATTTTTTTAGAAACATACATATTTTATGTTTGCTTCGACAAAATACTTGGACCCGATGAAGAGTTTTGGCGAAGTGAGCAATTGCATTATTTAGGCCTAGTCGTTGTCCACGTGTATAGCATTAATGCTTGGATTTTATATACATTTCTATTATCGATTCCATACCATTGATATTTATTGATTTTCTTTAACTTGATGACTCAAAATTTGTATTTTTTTCCATTTGATTGATGATTTGCTGTTTTATACTTTTATTTTGAAGGCTTGTTAGAAAGTTAGGTTTTTCGAGTTGCAGCTTCTCACTTTTCTATCATTGAACTTTCAAAGGGTGATTCAAAAGTTCGGAGCAAAAGTAAAACGCTATAAAAAATATTTATGGGTCAGAGAGACATGCGGTTTGCAGATTAATATTCACCGTGGTAGGGGGTTTTGTGTGGCATGGACAAAAATTAGTTCAAACTCTCGACACTCGGGGGACTGCTGCAGATAAAGCCATGGAGATGACTTATGCATGGAGGTGAATGCACACATGACTGGCCTGCGAGATCCCCAGATCTCCCACCCTGTGATTTCTTGTTGTGGGGATGCCTAAAATCACGGGTCCATGGAGGAAAGCCCCGGTCCTTACCAGCACTGAAAGACGTCTCACGGCAGCAGGTAGCAACCATTCCCGTTAATACGCTGTTTCATGCTGTATCAGCCGTAATACCGCGACTGGACTCAGTACTGGAATGTGGTGGTGGACACATTGAGCGCTTGCAGCTGTAAATCATGCTGAAATAAAATATCTCATTTCGCAATTATTACCTCGCATTGTTTTCTTCGCAGCAGCGCTCCCCCTAGTGTCGAGATTTTGAACTATTTTTTTCGTGCCATACAACCCCCCCCCCTCCCACCACCACCACCACGGTGAATATTAATTTGCAAACCTCATGTCTCTCTGACCCATAGATATTTATTTAGCATTTTACTTTTGCTCCGAACTTTTGAATCATCCTGTATATATATGCAAGGTGATTATATATATATATATATATATATATATATATATATTATTCCTTCAATAGATGCAATAATCTTAGGTGCAAAACTTGTCCTTATGCTGACCCATTACAAATTAATAATAATTCCACTTCACAAAAATTCTGCAAAGTTTTTAATTGCATATACAAACTTAATTGTACTATTTGTAACTTATCCTATATTGGCCAAACCAGCAACCCTTTACATCTGAGAATGAATGTCCACAGGGATCATATTAAAAAATTTGACCATAAAGTCTTTAATGATCTCCCTACTAAAAATCAATTTGAATATCAGCACTTTCCTACACACGGATTTGAAAATGTATCCCTTCATATTTTAGATATTCAAATTTCACTCACTGATAGATTAGTATTTGAAAATTATTACATTAAAAATATAACACTCTCTTCCCCTATGGCTTAAATATATAAACATCTTTTTCAATATTCAAAGTCATCAACGTCTAGTAAAAAGCGATATAAGCGTGGCAAAGGAAAAAGTAACTTAAGTAAAACTATTGATTACAATGCAGACATTTTGAAATTACAATATAATTATTCTCAAACTTTCAATTTTCTACCTGTTAGAACTTGGTTATATAAAGTCAGAAAATGCAAATTAAGTATTGTTTATACTAATTTTTTTAAATTAAAATTAACTCATGAGCATTTTAAACATTTATTTTATGCTTTGCTTCTTTCACGTACAAATTTCTTAAATTAACACCTTCTCCATTCACCAAATCCACATACTAAAATAGCTTACTGTGTAATTTCTTTTAAACACCCTGTTCTTAATTCTCTTAACTTCAATAATTTATTTGCAAAACATCAGCACTTATTACCCATAAAAGAAATTAAAATACAAAAATCATTCAAATATAATTTACCAATTGGTAGAACTATTTACAATTACAATGAAGTTTCCAGGACATTAAACTCCGATGACCTTACATCATGTGTATGCAGCAATAAAAATCTTGCCCCTTATGTCAACTCCTCTCATGGACACAATATTATTGGGGATCTCAGTATAGTTCAAGATGATATACTTTATGGATATTATGAATAAAGAGTCTAAATTTCGCATTCCATTCTGCCATCACCCTAAACAACTTCTTCAGTCTGTATCGCATTTGATTTTGATAAATTCATATATCAATTTGCTTGTTTACATTCCATTCCTATTGAAGCATTCCATCTATGGAAGTATACTACCTTACATCTACTTAAAAATGTTATATATTATAAACATTAAATTAACGAAGCCTAGGTATCCTTATAAACAACTCCTATCTGCTATTAAAGAACTACAACAACATTTTGTCATAACTTAAGTAGATAAAGCTTCTAATAATTATGCCATCATTTGTAAAAAATATTGTTTCTCTGTTACAGCATTACTTAAAAGATAATCAAATTTCTAAACCCATTAATAATCAGTCTATCAAAATCAAAACTAAAATGCTAAAATTATATACACAATTAAATATTAATTGTAAGTTTTTTAAATTTCCTTATGTTACTTTGGTTCCTAATTTCCATAAATCCCCTCTCAGTTTTAGAACAGTCACTTGTGGACATAATACCTTTACCACTACAGCTAGTAAGTACTTGCTTAACTGTTTAAATAGAATTAATGAATCTCTTAAATTAAGGAATTCAGGATATTTCATTTTGAACAATAGTTTTGATTTAGTAAATCACCTTAGCAAGCTTCCACAAATTCTTGGTTTCCATACGTTTGATTTTAAAGACCTATTTAATAATATTGGCATTAAAGATTTATATAAAGTTATTATCTATCTTTATCATGGCTACCTATCTTCCAATAATGTTGCATTTAATGTCAAAAACTTTCCTATACTCTTGCACTTTGTGTTATACAACAATTATATTATCCAAGGTGATAACATTTATTTACAAACATCTGGTGTACCACAAGGTGGCTGTAGTAGTAGTATATCTTTATTATTAGCTAACTTATATCTTTATTATTATGAATGTCATTTTAACTCTAATTCCTTTATTATATATAGATATGTTGACGACTTAATTTGTATTATCATTGATGATTCCTATCCAATTAATATTGATTTTTACCCATCTAACCTAGAATTAATTCCTAATGAGCCTAGCGTTAGTCAAACTGTAAATTTTTTAGACCTAAATTTAGATACCCTCAATAATCATGCAATCACCAATCTATATGACAAAACAGATTCTTACAACTTCACTATCATAAAGCTGATATCATATCAATCTTGTAATTCTATTCAATTGTTTAGAAACATCATTTTAAACCAGCTATTTCGAATACATCGACTTTCTGATCCTCGGTTTCACTTTCTCCACATCAATAATCTTAAACGCATTTGTCAAAATTACCAATATCCGGAAGTATTTGTAAATAATATTATTAATAATTTCAAATATACCACGTAATAATTTTACACATGCATTATTTATCTTTGATTGGATTACTCATTTTTGAGAATTCACCCATTCTTATCACCTAACTTACCACTTGGCCTGAGTCTAATACTGTTTACTATTTTCGAATGGCTATTTTCCACTTGTCCCGAGTCCTATACTGATTACTATTTTTGAAAGTCTCCATACATATTATCTATCGTTTAAATGTATTCATTCCGGTGCCCACTCGCATTGACGAAGTGAGGTGAAATGCTCAGTCGCTTGTTCAACTTACACGTGGTAACAATGCTTGTGAGTTCATATTTCTGTTCGAGGAGGTATTATTTTTCTGATTTGTAATTCAATTGATTTATTTTTCTCCTTCCACTAGCCAGTAGACAGTTCCAATGGTGTCTATAGTTAAATACTATCGCCTTTGTCAGAAACAGGCTATTCTATCGGTTTTAATTCGAATTGTATGGCTGTCCTGATGAGAATGCATTTTCGAACTAACCGCCATTTTTTGTGTAGTTTCAATTGATTGTTCTCCATGTCTTAATCTTTTATCTTGAGCTAATTATTATTGCCTTTTCTCATTTTTGCCGTGTTTTCTTTTTATTTATATACATTTAATTGTGAATTTTGTATCCTAATGTTCTTCTCATCCCCCTTTCCACTGTAGTGATATGTTACCTTCTATCTTTATCCTTAGTATTGGTCTATAGTTACTCATTTGTAACGGATATGCTAGAGATGGGTTTTTTTTGTACATACAGTAATTTATGCATAATTTTCGATTAAAATCTTTCAATTTTTATTTATATATATATCTATATATATATATATATATATATATATATATATATATATATAAACTATTTGTGTAATTATCATTAAAATATTATATATCCCGATAAAACTTTGTAGGTACGCAACTGACATAATATACTAAACTTTAAAGCTAATTTAAACAATGTTAAACATAATACTAAAATAAATATCTAATAACGATTGCAATAACAAGTATTGCTTATCCAATATATGTTTTTTGACTGTTCACACCTATGCGTGAGATCAAACAACATCTGAACACGATAAACAACT
Organism: Amaurobius ferox; assembly: GCA_951213105.1. Taxonomy (NCBI): domain Eukaryota; kingdom Metazoa; phylum Arthropoda; class Arachnida; order Araneae; family Amaurobiidae; genus Amaurobius; species Amaurobius ferox. Next base: position 105,714,150 of record OX578148.1, on the reverse strand, counting down.
TATTAAAAGCACACTAAAGGACATTCCCTTGTCATAATTGGGAGCGAAAAGCAGCTACAAAAATCCATTGATTAATGGGCGCTCCCATTTTTGATTTCGTCCATGGCCTACAGGAACGTTGCCAAATCAGTTCAACTTAATGAAAAACTGCGATATTTTCTAATCCAGGAAATAACCTGTTTCTCATGAGGGGCCCCGAGTTTTTCGCAACTTGGCAACACTATTTTCGTGATTTTTTTGTTCGTTTTAATGTGCTATTGAAAATAAATTTTACGACTGTAACCGCAATATATTTTGATTCTGACTTTCAACTTTTAAGGAAATGTTTACTTATGGATTCCAAAGCAGAGTTGCCAACAGAATAAAATCCATTTTATGGGGGTCATATAATCCTGGGTGGACGGAATTAATTCGAAATATTGGAAAGTTTTACATTGTAAATTTGCAATTACTGTGTATTGGTGTCATTCAAATAAAAAGAGTCAGAATTACGGTAGGATAAATATTATATATAAATGTCTTGTATAACATTTAGATAATATATAATGTATTTTTTTTCGTCATATATAATGTATCAAATGTTGGAATTTTATGAACTATAATTTGGTATATAATTTGGTATATTTTATGAACTATAATTTGTATAAAAGTCATGGTCCAGCTGTAGTGTTTACACTAGTTTTTTTACGTTGTGTGCTCATTATGGCATCATTTATCAAATGAGTTAATCTCAAATGATGGTTCAATTGTGGTTTTAATTGGTATTTTCTATGTTTTGGCATCGCCATATCCTTGTAGGACATGTAGGACATTTATTAGTAAATGAGTCAGTCCCAAATTATGGTCCAACTCTAGTTTAAATAAGTATTTTCCACTTTTTTAATTTTTTTTTTGCTGTAATCGCCTTATAGGAAGGCATTTTTGTATCAAACAAATCAATTTTAAATTATTGTCCTATCTTGGTTTAAATTAGTACTTCCCAAATTTTTCGTAGTCAGCGTGGCCCTTAAGAATATATCATAAAATCAGCTAATGCTTTGAAAATACTTTTAACTACGGTTTTAGACATGATAGTTTAGCAGTCATTTTGTATCAGAGACTTTACCTTCCAGTAGGGAGTGCGATATATTTCTAGAGAAACAAGCGATTTATCATGAAATTCTGTATGGTCGAAATATGTTGATATGCTCGACGACTGTTGATTTTCAGTAATATCAGGACATTAAAAAAAATAATGATTTCAAAATCTGTTAATTTGCAGGGAATATTATATGATAGATCAGATTTTTTTTTACTCATATTTATCTTATATCTACTATAAGTAACTTGTTAATTCCAGAAATTAGAAATAATTAACTTCTGAAATAAATAATTGCTGTTTCCTCGAAAAATTGTCTGTTACCATATTGCAAGGTTTATAACAGTTTACAAAATCGCGGTGTTTCTTGCCCTTTTGACCTGGTAATACGACCCGATAACTTTAACCAGAGTGATGCTTATTTGTAGGGTTTTCGACGCATCATTTATAATTGGAGCGTTTTTTTTGACAGCAGCGCTTTGCTCACTTGTTTGATGACTGTTGATAACAATCTTTCCCTTCTCTTCCTTCTCTCCGTAGTTTTTGTCACACATTGCGTGGTCATGAAGTTGCGCAGTTCATAGGCAGGAAAACTATTCTGCTCAACTTGCAAACTTGTAATTTAAACACCATGGAGGTAAAGGGAAGGTGTTAAAAATCCACTTTGAGAAAACGCCAAAATTGTCTGAGATAATAACTCATGTGGCGCTGGGACAAGAAAAGTCTCAATGCACATTGTATATATTTCTATAGCGAAATGCTCTTACTGGATTAAAAACATTTATTTAAATTGTTAATTTAGCAGAAATAAATGATCAGTGTAAAGCAAATTAAAACTTAAACAAATATATATATATATATATATATATATATATATATATATATATATATATATATATATATATATATATATATATATATATATATATATATATATATATATATATATATATATAATTGAAGATTTTTATGATTACTTGTAATATATATATACCCGAGATAAAGCAAAGAAAATTGCTTGTAAACTGAAGGTAAATGTAAAAAAATTGCAAATCAGAAGCCAAGTGTAGCACGATGAGCTAGGCAAGAAGTTTGGAAATTTAATAAATGGAATCTAGTGAATATAAAAGGAATAAAATGAATATGAAAAGCATTTCTGAAACCATGTACGTTATCAAGGGCCATACATGTTTCATTAATGCTGATTCTACGTTTCTGTTTACACAACTGTAAAATGTATTACAGAAATAATGTACATTTTATATATATATATATATATATAATGTACATTATTTATATATATATATATATAATGTACATATATATATATATATATATATATATATATATATATATATATAATGTATATATATATATATATATATATATATATATATATATATATTCCTACGTATTTTAATTTATTTTATCTTTGATTATATTTTGTTCCCATATATTCTGTATGTACTCTGTCCTACAACTACAAAATAATAATTTATTACTTCTACACATAAGTAGAAAGTTTTAAATTGAAAATATAAGAAAATACATGTACTAAAGAATATGCTTTAAAGAATATGCCTCTTGTCTTAAATGGGACTTTACTAATACTAGCGACTCCTAGATACGAGTATAATTCCCAAAGCAGTATGGTCGGTGCAATTCAAAGTCTCCAAATTTCTATGACAGCTGAAATATCGTGAAAATGTAATGTTCTAGCTTGGTGGTGATTTCATTTGTTTAGAAGTCGAATATTAAGCATAAACATGTATATAACACATCTCATGTAGTTAAGGACATTTTTTGAAATTTTTTATTCATCTTTTTCATGCATTGGGAGCGATAAAAAAAGTAGTATGTTTCTTTATTCCAATTTGTACCAAGTTTCAGCGACGAGAACGTTGATATTAAATAATAAGCTATATCATATGTCCCGTGGTCTATATTTAAGTATTTAAAATCATTTTAATTAACTGCAAATTGTAATTCATGTATCGAAACATTTAATGGCAACAATGGTTTATCTCCGGACAAAGCGCGCCTGAAGTTTCAAATATAATTTTCTCCATAGACTTAATGTGATGACCTTTGATCTCAATGATCTGAAGCCATAGATTAGATTTTAAAATTTGGGCTCACTCATGACTTGTAACTTGGTGAATTTTATAAATATTTCACATTTCACTCAAATCGGTCAAATAATCGTTGATAAACAGCGTCAACAACACAAACGTATTGTTCTCGATGGTAAGGCAGTTCCGCTTAAACTTCACTGAGCTTCAATGAGAGAACTATTTGAGAATTATTATATTCGCTATTATCAAGTAACTCCTTTTATACAGAAATAAATAAACACCACTATATAGAAGTCATTCTCGAGATATTAGAAATGTTACTTTTCCACAAGGAAAACGATATCTCTCAAAATGATCAAGCAATTTCCATGAAGTGCCTGTTTATTTTATAGATTTAAGGAAAAATGTTATTGATTTTTACGGAGCTTGAGTTATAATAAAGCTCTCATTAGTCAATTATTCCCAATAATTTCTAAATTTATTAATCTGTAAGCAAAGTCATGTGTTGGACACATGATTTCCCAATCATAACAGATTTGTATACATATTTATCAAGACATCACTACGTTTCACAGTTTTGTCAATGGGAAGGTTAAATTCCAACTCTATATCTTTTTATCAAAAATAATTGCTGGCTTCCCGAAAATCCTGTGCTACCGCATTTCAGCTTTTTTAACAGTTTATAGAACTGCGGTGTTTCTTGCCCTCTAACCTCCCAATTCGAGCTGATAACTTCAGCAAAGTGATACTTATTTGTAGGGCTTTCGCCGCATCATTTATAATTGGGAGTGTTTTTGACAGCAGCGCTTTGCTTACTTTGTTTAGATGATTTTCGATAGGGATATATTTTCTTTCTCTTTTTTTTTCTTTTTTTTTTTTGTTTGTACACTTCTTAGTTTTTGACATACGTAGCGTGTTTTGAAGAAGAAGAAAAAATATTGCGTACTTGAAGTATCGCACGTTGATCTTTCAATTACGATGAGGTAACTAGCAAAACAATTTCCTGTTAGTTTTATTTATTTTTTAATGTCTTTTTATTTTTTCAATTCTATAAATAGAATTGAAAATCTATGCGTTTGTCTGATCATCATGAGAGAATGGCAGTATCGAATTTCGGGAAATTTTGATGGGTATCCTTGGTATAGTCTCGCTTAAAATTTAGGTGGCCGCCTGTCTGTCTTCGTTCCCTTCTAAGATTTTGCTCATTTTAAGCGTTATTCTTTTAATGGGCTTGTAAACTAACGGGACCCATTCGTTGTTTGAGTCTCAAATTAACGTGACCTAATTGTACTTCTTGCCTAATTTTTTACATTAAATGTAATTCAAAATCGAATAACTTCACCTGATCGTCGTACCCCTATCTCTAAAATCATGGAAGCTTTATAACCAAGAGCAGATGGCAAAAGCAAAGGCAGACAGACATTCAGCCCTATGAATAAAGGCTTACGTACCTGTTGCTTTTCGCATGGCTAACTGTATATTGCCCTTTCAAAGGCTACAAATGAAAGATGTATTTATTTCTGATACAAATAAGAACATTAGAAACGTAGTCTACAAGCACGACATTGTTTAGTTATAAAAGTGTTATTATCTATAATTAAAATTGCAAGTTGTGCTTTTGTCTGTGTGTTTATTAACTCAGCACTTATTATAAAAGTATAAAAATAATAACTATATTAAATGTTCACCACAAATTTCATTGACTTTCTTCACATTATTCATTCCTTGCGAAAAACGGATATACATCTAGCACATAATACCTACATAGCAATAGTATGGTGATAAGTCGAAAGTTAGAATTATTTTTCTCCAGATTTACACGTAAGTCAAGGAAAGTGACAAAGCGTGACATATTCTCTTTTCAGCTGATACAAATTTTATTTAACTTTGAAAAGATCTGGTTGAATGCAATATTTCCCTGTTTATTACAGTCAAGAAAGATATATTTTTATTTCACCTGTCATATTTTGTATAATGTATAGTAAGAAATAAGGGTTGAATATCGTTGAAATCGAGTTCTAAATGAGTTTACACTTTTAAGGAACCGTAAAATACGAATCAACCATTTTTATGCGGTCTCGTTTTTCAGAAAGTTACCTGAGAGGGAGATGATCTGAGGTAGTTAATTCAATTTTGTACTAGGGTTCAGCGCCTTGCGATATGTACCGGAACGAATATCTGACCGCATAAGTGACCACAACCCTTACGTACTGCAGCTTGTGTCATGCACTTTATGAACTTGGCAAAGAGTAATTTTAAATTACCGCACAAAAAAGCAATTTGCAAAACAAAACACATTTCTTTATTTAAATCACTTTTGCTTTCTCCTATCTTCGTCAAATTTTTCATTTTGGAATATATTAAAACTGTTAACCGTTGATATATCATGTGCTTTGTGAATATGGTAAACCACAAATTTAAACTGCCTCGCAAAACTAAATTATGGAGCGAAACAAATTTCATGTCTATATCACCTTCACTTATTCATTTAAAAAAAAAATATATATATCCGTCTAAGTTATTAAGTAATTTAAGTTAATCCCATGTAATGTCTTTGTCTTGGAGCACAAATAAAGACATTTGATGTAATTTGTTATATTTCACAAATTAATCCTTCAAGGGTTGTTAAACACCGGAAATCTCTGAGAAGAGCAGGCACTATTTTTGCAGAATGTTTCTTAAAACATCCCAGTTGGGGGTTGCTCGTCCTGAACTCCTAAACCACCGATAAGCATTAAGATAGGAGTGATAAACGAGAAGAGCCCAGATAACTTGCGATTTTCTGCAATAACCGCGAAAAGATCTGTCAAACCTTCGATTTATTGCAGACTCAGCCGCGCTTACGACCCAGCGTACCATGTCGGCAGGATCTGGAAAACATAACCACGGTATAGAAAACGAATGATACACGAATTTCAATTCATAAATTTCGTGCCAGGTTGAGCGTAAACGTGCTTAGTACAGGCCGACTCTAGTTCTGCACTGTGTGCCAAAGCTCTAGAATGACACAGCTAAGCTTTTCTGGAACTGATAGCTGTTCCATCAATATTGCTGGAAAAAATAGTTCTTGATCAGCAAATGCGAAAATCGAGTTTGGTCGCAAGGGATTGCTCAATAATTCACAGAGGGTCATGTTGCGCCATTTGCAGCGAATTTATAACCTTGGATCTAAGTGCTGGGTATACAAGCATGGGAATTCGAGAAATCAGTGAAAAATATTTACGACAAGTCTTGCGTTAAAATTACAGCTGTTAGGGTATTAAATGTAGCAAAGTTTAGTTAAGGGACAATGTCCACATTTTATTTTCTGCATGTTGATCTTATTTGTATGTACTTTAAACTGCATGGACAGTAAGGAATCAAAGACACTCGTATATTTTTATTTTGTTTATTTAGGAGAAGAATGCAGTTCCCAGTTTCATTTTAGATGAAGTTCAGCGTGTATATTCAGATTGGTAAATTTGTATTATGCAGAATATTATGAAGTTTCACTACATAATATTCTCTTTTTTTAAACTATCAGCAGATATCAATGAAAACAAATTGACCACACTTTTATGAAGATTTTTTTTTTATCCTCAATGTGATATTAATTTACATAATAAGTTAACAGACTTTTTGTTCATCTTGGTTTTTCTTTACTTTTGTTTGAATCTTGACACGTTGTGCAGTTTATTCACTGTGTTAGTGAATAGATGAGTGGAAGTGCAGCAGTAATATGGTACATATTATTATTCAAATCAGTTTATTATAGTGCGCTCAATAAAGGGACAAAGACTGCCGGTAGCTCAAACTAGATGTAGAAAAAATATGCATATGTTGACAACATATATTTTGCACTCCATATAAAAACGCTTTGTATGTAATTAGTTAAACCAATTCACGTCAATATTAGCGTGCGAATATTTACATATATTTCATGCAAGTTAAACACGCTTTAAATAATTTAATCAACAGAGATCAGAGCAATTTCTTTCAAGTTATTATTACATTCATTTTTCATTCATTCATTTTTCAATGAGGGCTCTGAAACATTGATCAGACTTACACAATAAGGTAATAACTTTCAAAAAATAAATCCACTTATCGGTTGGAGATTAACTCTTTCACAACCGCTATTGTATAGGCTAAGATAATAGCTATGCTTTTCTATTATGTCCTTTATACCAACTTAAATGAGTGAAAAAATATAGCTTTGATAAAATTGTGATGCTAATAGTTACCGACTTTATAAACGTTCATGATTATGGTATTTTATTTTTAAATATAAAGTATATATATTAAAATATCTGTAAAATAAAATTATTGACTATAAAATAAGTTAAGCATCAAATAAGTTAACTCATCTCTTTCCTATTGGAAACATTTTAAATGCCCAGGCTAAGCCTTTAAGCTTTAGCATAAGGGTGTATTACATCTTTAACAGTAGTTGAGTGATCCAAAATTTAATATTGTGAAAAAGTGAATGAGAATTTACAAAATGTTTGAAAATATTATGAGTTTAATTTTAAAGAAATAAAATTGAAAATATTTGGGTTATAAGAAATAATATTTTTAGTTTTCAACATATTAAAGATTTTGATAAATAAATTAACTTACATCTTAAATTGTATATTATTATTTAAACGTTTTATTTTGATTTTTTGAGTGGTAAATATTTTGCTTTCATATTTTTTGTTTTGTTTTTCAAATTACAACGACTTTTATATGAATATAGATTGTAGATAGACTTATTCAATGAAGGACCAACAGACAACATAAACAATTTTTTCATAGACAAAGAAACAGACATAGAAATGCAAACGCCGATGATCGTTGTAAATATAAATGTAAATGTTTAATGAATGGGGTAATTTTAATCAGCAGGAAATGTTGGTGGCCAAAACTCTCAAACCTTCTTGGAGCATTTATAAAAGGGAGCATAGTCTACAATAGATCATCCATTAAGAAATAATTCTCTATAAAAATCCTGAATTTTATTCGGAGTCTCTGAACAACGACCTGAGATCTGCTCCGATCTGCGACAGGGAAAAGAAATTCGAATGATGTCAGTTTAATTATAATTGAAACGCAGCCTGTTTCACATGTACTATTTTTACATATTTCTTTCCCTGCAATACATGGTAATGTATAGGGAAAGTATTGGAATCATGTCGAAAATGGCAACTCAAGTTTTCGACGGATCTATCCGTTTCGGGACCTATAGAATACGAAAAAACTATTTTTATCATGACGTTCGTGTGTGTGTGTGTGTGTGTGTGTGTGTGTGTGTGTGTGTGTGTATGTGTGTGTGTGTGTGTGTGTGTGTGTGTGTGTGTGTGTGTGTGTGTGTCTGTCTGTCTGTCTGTCTGTCTGTCTGTCTGTCTGTCTGTCTGTCTGTCTGTCTGTCTGTCTGTCTGTCTGTCTGTCTGTCTGTCTGTCTGTCTGTCTGTCTGTCTGTCTGTCTGTCTGTGCAATGTATGTATCCACTCTAACTCAAAAACTAATTGACCAAATTTCATAAAATTTTGTAAGTCACTTGGAAGTGACTCTGGTGCTGATTAGATTTTGGTATGATTCAGGATAAAAGTACCCGCTTTTTTATGCGAAATGGCCCGCAAAAATGGGCTGTATTCACTCTAGCTGAAAAACTAATGAACCAAATTTCACGAAATTTGGTAGACAAGTCACTTATGGGTTACCCTAGTGCTGATTAGATTTTGATACTATTTGGAATAAAAGAACCTGCCCTTTTGTGTGAAATGGAACTCAAAAATCATTAAAATCTAAAATAAAAGGCTACGGATGCTCAAATGTATCAATTAAATGCCTGTTTTATACGCAATTTTTGACGATAAAAAGAATAAGATCAACTCCATTACTTTAGGATTAGCCGTTCTCGAGATATTTTAGTTTTTATTTCGTATTTTTGTTACGCCTTTAAAAATACATGCAGATACCAATCGAAAACTGAAGTTGAATTAGAAGTGCCATTTCAGCGTAATTTCAAATAAGTATACGTGTTATTTTGTGCAATTAAACTTAAATTAGTGAATTATTAAAGAATTTAAAAGAAAATGAATTTAAGTCTGTAGGGGAAGTCAGGTGCTGCCAACATCAGATTTTTTCATCTGTACTATGATCTTTATTTTATTATAAGCTTAAAAGCAGAAGAATAACTACAGATACCTTCCAGAAAACGGATTTCCATAAACTAAAAGGTCTATTCTTAGAAATATACCTGTTTTTGATACGAAAAAAATATAGATGGGAAAAAAATAATTATTTTGAATATAAAATCAATGTATATATCAGAATTCAGCAATGATCACTTGCGAAATAATTTGATCGGGAACGGGAACTACGTCGAAATGATATACTATGAAAAACATCAGAGTTCTTGTCTTTCATTAGTGCTATCATTAGATAAAAAATATTTGTTTGGGTTTTTTTGAGTAATTTGTTTATTTTAAAGAAATATTTTTATTTTATGGTACAATTGTATTACTTTTTCTACTCATTTTATAAGTAAATTACAGACATTACTTTTTAAAATTTTTTTGCTCGTAAAATGCTTGAAAATTTTGTTGTGGTCCACGCGTCGAAATTAGTACACTGGCATAAATGATTAATCGCCGTCCTTACAGCCGTGACCCAAAATTGGGTCTGATTACTTTTATATGGGTCGTGAAATGTGTTTTGAAACTTTGGATCGCGATGAAAAAAAGGTTGGGAAGTGTAGTTAGTGCAAAGGAATCAGCGTCGTGTGCAAAGACATCACCGTGCAAAGCATCAATTCCGTTTAGAACTTGAAATAAATATGGGTGAGTTTGCTTGATCGCCACCTTCGTGGTTGATAAGGCACTTGGGTTACAAATCCTTGCAAAAACTTCAATGAAAGTAAAGTTTGAATCCCGCCTCTGGCATCAATGCATTGTACTTGTTATAGAATTTTCTGCATGCAGCAAGACCTGCCAATATACGAAATATAAACACAATATTTCCATTAGACAGCAGCAGAGATTGATTGTACGCAGAACCTGATTAATACACGGGCCTACGGGGCCACGGATCTGGGCCCCCAAATTTTAGGGGGGCCCTAAATTTTGTATGTGTTAAACCATTTTAATCAGAAATATTTATTTATTTAATTATTTGAATAATATGAACTCATAATGTTAGTTTTTATTTTAAATTTTGAAAATATGCTAATAGTTTTAAATATTATACATCTTTTAAATTTTTGCTTTTAAATAAAAAGTTCTACATGTACAAAAGTGCCTTCGGGACAGTGGTTCTAAACGAGCAAATTTGCTTAGTGATTTTTTTTTCAAGTATTTGGCATGCCGTGAGTGTATGGGGACCCCAATTAACACCTGGCCCTGGGGCACCCATTGGCTTAATCAGACCCTGATTGTATACGGTGTGTAATATCGTAAATTTAAACTTGTAACTCGTGATTTTACATGTTTTGGCACTATTGTACAGATCAGTTTTCAAATGTAAACGTTCTTCATTTTTAGCAGCAAGAACCGGAATGCATAGAATTTGGGTGTATTTTATTGCCCTTTAGTTTAAATGCACCTTAAAAAGTAAAAGTAAACCTGTAGAATACATTGCGGTTTTTAATGTGCAAACTGTCTGCTCAACAAAATAAATACGTGCAACATCTTGTAGAAAGCTATATCACATCTTGTTAGCAGTGTGCTAATAAACTATTTTAAGTAGATGTTTTATTAAATAATTTACGACCCTCCCCTAACGAAGCATAGTTAGTTACTTCCCGACAATTCTAACAAAATGCAATTGCTTTATGATCACTAGACCCCCCCCCCCTACCACTATAAAAATGTAACTATCCCAGAAACAATGGAACTACCTATACGACATGAAGGATTTTTAAAAGACTTCAACTCAATTTCAGAAATATTGAATTATTGTACCATTTACTCAAAATCGTCAGGTTGGTGATGTTGTACCATCATTTGTCGACAGTTTCTTCAAATATGTCGCCAAATGGCAGTATAACAGACAGACAGATTGATAGATAGACAAGGATATTGGATTTTTTTTTATAGAATATTTTTCGTTATCTTTTCAGAAACAACGAGTCACTCGTTATTGTATAATATTCATTTAGTGTGCGAGGAGTTTATTATACGATCCTTATTTATCAATAGCTTATTATTAGCTGTTTTAAGTGTCTTCTGATTTTGGAATTTTCATTCTAAATTATTCACTTAATTTAGGTTTTACATTTTATAAATTCCCTTCAATCATATTAAAGACTGGCTAAAACCTATAATTCTTATTAAAAAAGCTATCTTCTGCACAAATACTTTTATTTCTAAGTGCATGTTGTTTAAAAGGAATTGTTGTTCCGAAAGAATTTATGTTGTGAAATTCATTTATTTTCACAATTTGTGGTACAGAATCCGGAATTATCCCTTGAAATACTTCTTCATGAAATACTTCTTCATTATCCCTTGAAATACTCCTTCATGCTGAAGGCTAGAACTGGATATAATTTTTCAATATTTCTATTATTGAAGTACATATTATTTGAAATATAAGACTTTGACAATATTATTTTCTGCGGAGATCAATGATAATTCCTGGATCTATCAATTAATCAGTGCAAAAATATAATGCTTTGGAATTTGTTACGCATGCAAAAAGTACCAAAATTGTATAAATTGCATGAATTGTACAAATCAGAAAAATGTAATTAATTCATCATCTTAATAACGTAATCTATTGACAACTTAAAAAACTTTTTAAAGGATTAAGAAAATTTTAAAAGAGCAACTTGCAAACGAAAGAGTTAAAAAGACGAAAGAGTTTCCTTTACTCTGATATTAATTCCGATATAAATAGATGTAACAAATATGAATGCTATGAAATATATGAGAAAGTCTAGTGGAAACTTCCCCTTATATTTTGAAGAATTTCAAGGACAAAATAATTCTGGGAAGCAAAAGATTGCTTCGTAATAATCATTTATTTGATAAAACGTTGAAAAATAAACCTGTTAACAACCAAAAAGAAAAATCTCGGACTTTACGAAACAACTTCTACATATCTAGTAATATAAGGAAATGAAAAAAAATATGCATTGCCATCAATCATGCCCCATCTTGCCTACTATTGTCTTTGAAGATTCAAATGACGATAATTTTAAACACAACTGTGAAAGTGATTTCGCTTATCTGTAATTTCAAAGAATGGATGATTTATATGCATTTGTTTGGTAACAATTTGTTTTGTCTAATTTCCATATAATTTGGCTTAACAGTGGTATTTTTTGTACTATTGTGTTGTAAATCATAATCATTCTCATATCCACATTTGTTGGGACTGATTTCAGATTTTGCCATTTATATGCATAAGTGCAAATAACGGACCTAGACAATAATATACACGTCGCTTGTAAATGCATCAGCCCCTGGCACTGTCTTGTTTGTGCTCTCTGGCACATTTTGTATTTTTGTAACTGGTATTTTATGTGTTTTTAATGATATTTGGGCTTTTGCTTTTCCAAGAAGTAAAATCTAAATGTTATTTAGACAATAATAGTATATGACGGTACATATTCCAAGCAAAATTGAAATGTTATTTGGACAATAATTGTATATGACGGTACATATTCTAAGCAAAATTGAAATACTATTTCAGCAATAATAGTGTATGACGGTACATATTCCAAGCAAAGCTGGGTACACTGAGCTACGAATGTTGTCATTTAGTGCTTAAATCTTGATAGAAATGAAATTATATTGAACTTGCTTTAAGACGGCACCCACTTTAGATTGATTTCTCGTTATTACGTACAAATATATATTCCCCAGCTATTGTCTATGAACTTTGCATGTTGTAAATATTTTATCATACGTATTATTTATCATTCATTTATGAAGGTGGACAAAGTTTATTTAATTTTAGCAATCATCAGAAGGGGAGGGGGGATGATCCAGAGAATATTTTTGAGCAATAGTCTAAAGTTGAGAATGGAATAGAAGTTGGTTGCACCTAGAAGAAACAAATGAAGATTGCTTGATTTTGAAACAGTAAAATTTTTGAATTAAATTTGCTTGTTAATTTTCTGAAGTTGTATTTTTGATATAGCATAATTTACATAGAATTTGGGAAAATAAAATTTCTATATTAGTTTTAGTAATTTCTTCAGATTTGTGGACTCCTGTTATAATGAACTCTGTAATACAGGCAATAAATGGTTTGTCTTAGAACGCGATTTCACTGAAAATGTGTTGTCAGAAAGAATAATGTAAGTTACTTTCTTTCAACCTAGACCATCCGGCCTACCCGAAGGTGCAAGGTATTTGTTTGGACGACAGGGACAGTGTATAACCGATTGCAGACCGGAACTCAGCGAGGGACGGCATCCACAGAAATCGCACCCTCATTTCCCTGCAATCAACTTTTCTGAAGGACTTTCGGATCCACAGATTTAACTTGTCTGTACTCCGCGAGAACAGTTTGGGCAATGCTTGGAAATGAACTTGGGTCCTTAGAGTGCAATCCCTATGCCTTAACTACTCCCTCCCCCCAATGTAAGCACCTGAACTCATTTATATTAAGTTATATGCTTTAAATTCTTAGTAATTGTTGTCACTAACAATTTAGAGTTACAAAAGTTCGAAATGTAGTCCGTTCTATTGTTGCTGTTGTTGATTTGTTTACTATTTAAAATATCAGTATATATGAGATAAGTGATAAGGTTCAAACTGTCAAATTTTTGTATTTCCTTTTATGAATTCAACTGAATTATACTGTTTTTGTGTATATACATATTATAAGGCTTTAGGGTATAAATCCTCGCATCATCCATATGATCTACCCTTTGAAATTTTTAAATCATAAATTCGCAAATGTATACATAATGTTATATAATAATTACTTGGCGCTCCAGTGATAAAAATGGTTTTTTGTGATTTAAAGAAATTGCACCAATTAATAACGCTTGCTATAAGCTTACTGATGCAAGATTTTGAAGAAATATGACATTAAAGACATTTTAAGTTATCCAAAAGGTTGGTACTACAAAAAGTTTGTTTGGTAATGCGAAATAAATTTAAGTCAAATGTGAGCTCCAAGTTGTTATTTCTGTATAAGGTGCTCAAATTTATGATTATATAAGCCTTTCACATTAGAGAAACATAATTAAAATTTCCCAGAAAATTCTATATATTAATTTTCCAAATTTCATCTACTTTTATGACTGAAATCTTTAAACTTATCCAAATGTTTCAGCACTGAGTAGAAGTCGGTTATTTTAGCTCTCAAATGGAACATCAGTACTTTGTTTTGGAAGCATTATAAGAAGTCTATATAAATAAAAATGAAAATCTGTCTGTCTGTCTGTCTGTTTGTCACACCATCACGGGAGAACGGCTGAACCGAATTTGATGAAATTTTGTGGGTAGCCCAGAAATAGCCCCACTTAAAATTATATCCGTGTTTTGAGTTTCTACGACCAGTGGTTCTCGAGATATTAGTAAAAAACGAAATTTTCGTTTGTCTCATCATCACGGAAAAAAGGCTGAACCGAATTTAATGAAATTTGGTGAATAGCCTTGAAATATCCCCCCATAAATTTTGTCCAAGTTTCGAGTTTCTAAGACCTGGGGTTGTCGAGATATTAATGAAAAACGGAACTTTTTCCTAGGAGTTCTACTCCCTAACTCCGTGGTTTATCCAAACGAAAAGCTTGAAAATCGTTTGAAAGTGAATTAAAATTTAATCTCTGAGTTTGATGGGAGATTTTTTGCGTTAATTAGTCACTTTCTTAAAACATGAATTGTTTGAAACATGATTTAAAGGGGAAATCTATCTCCATGGTTCATGGTTTATTTAAAACAAGCTTTTACGGAACAATGAGAAGTATAGAGAAATCAAAATCGTTATTTAATTTCGCAATTTATGTTATAAGACATGACATATTTAACATGTTATAAGATTCTATCTTATATCATGCTACTCAGAAACGCAATTAAATTAAATCTGTCTGTTAATTTTAATAATTATTTTTTCGATTTGAATAATAAATAAATGGATATAAAAATATATTTTAGAAAAGAACGATTTGATTTTTCTTATAGCATTTTTGACTGGATAATATCAATTACGGTCTTCAGGTTTAAAAATTATTATTATTTATATTTTCGGGGATTATTGATTCAAGGATTATTGATATTTTCAAGTTATTATGCAATTATTTTATTATGACAAAAATTGTTTAAACTCATATATTGTATGTTGTACGAATCTTCTACAAATACACGTGTATATCTTTTAATCTACGAGAATATAAGTAGTACAGGTATATTGACATATGTTTTGATATATATTGGCATATATTGTAATCAATTACGACCTTCTGGTATAAAGAGTACGGATATTATTGATGTTTTCAATTTATTACGTCATCTCTTTTATTTTGGCAAATATTTTTGAGACGCATATTGTAATACGGGTAATCTTCTACTAACACATTGGCATATTTTCTGATCATCGACAATATAATTAGTACGGGGTTGCATATATTCATTCAATTCCTATTTTTTCTTCTGTAAATTTGCTTACAAAAGGGGGCAGTATGTTTTATTCTTCAGATCTGATCGTGAAGATAATTTTGCATAGTGAGAACATATATTCTTAAACTTCTCTTTAGGAGCAATAAATTTAATATTTTAACAGAATTTGCACATGATTGCGAACTATAAGTTTCTTTAAATTATACACTCCGTACGAATAACGGGTGTGCTGTTAGTGGTTAATAAATTTTAACATTTTAGGAGGATATATCATGTTGCTCGGCATCGCAATTAAATTAAATGTGTTTGTTAATGTTTTTATTATTTTTTTTTCGATTTAAATAATAAATAAATGGATAAATGGATATAAAAGTATATCTTATGAATGGACGGTTTGATTTTTCTTTTAATTACATTAATTGCTGACTGCGTACATCAATTTCATTTATTTTGGCAAAGAGTTTTCAAGCTTATATCGTATTTAGCTACTAAACTCATATATTGTGTTTAGCCAATAAATTCATATAGCCGATTGTTGAAACAGAAAAAGAGTAGAGCGGGTATATCTTCTAATACAATTGTCGTGTTTTCATTTAGTATATTGAAACGGGATAAGAATGTTTCATTCAGATCTGCAAATTCAAAGCTACGAATTTGGAGGGATATCGCTAATTTGACAACTTTTCTTAAACTTTGCCAAATTGACGGAAATGTCGCCAAATTGATATAAACGACACACAAACAGCTGCCATAAACCTTCGGGTTGGTCGTGTGGCTTGGGTCTTCTACATATCAATGAAATTTTTTTTTGTTTTGTTAGAAGAGAGTACTGAAATGATGTTTGGTTAGCATTTATCTGTCAGACCAACCATCCTACTTAGTAATACATTTAGCGAATTTTTAAAATGTCACCAAATTGATAAAAATGTTTTCAAATCTATAAAAATATCTTGAAATTGATAACATTGCGCTACATAAATGATATTAATTGTTTTTTGTTAGGGGATAGTATTGTGATGATATTTCGTCAATTTGTCGCAAAGTGGAACTGTCAGTTCTACAGTCCCACTTGGCGATAAATTTGGCGATTTTTTAAAATGTCGCTAATTTGACGAAACTGTCGCCAAATGTTCCATAGAAATATAACTATTTAGACGATATTTTTTCTACCAATTTATTTGAAGCAAATGATATCATGTCGCTTAGCAACGGATTTAAATCCAATGTGTTTATGCGGCAGACGATTTTTATTAAATCCTTTCCGATTTGAATAATGAAGATATGTATATAAAATAAATTTCATTGCCATTTCATTTTGGACTGGATAATATCAATTATACTCTTCAGGTTTAAACATTATTATTATTGATATTTTCCGGAATTATTGATTCAGGGATTATTGATATTTTTAAGTTATTACGCCATTGTTTTATTGCGGCAAAAATTGCTGACACACGCATATTGTACGTTGTACGAGTAATCTTCTAGGAATGCACGGGTATATCTTCTAACCAACGAGAATATAAGTAGTACAGGTATATTGGCATATATTGGCATATATATTGGAATCAAGTACAGTCTTCTGGTATGAAGATTAAGGGGATTAATTATATATTCAATTTATTACGTCGTCTGTTGTATTTTACCAAAAAACATTTGAGACTCATATTGCAAAACGGGTAACCTTCTACTAATAATCGGACATTATAAGTAGTACGTGTATATATCCCCATATAATTTTAGCACTTTAATTTTGACATATATTGGAATAAATGACTGTCTTCAGATTTAAAGATTACGGGTTTATTGGTGTTTTCAATTTATACATGTAATCTACTAATACAGGTTATATTTTCTAATATTCGCGTATATAATTAGTACGGGTCCCATACAATTTTAACGCTTTTATTTTGCATATATTGATTCAATTCCATATTTTTTTTTATATTTGCTTACATAAGGGGTCCAAGATGTTTTATTCTTCAGATATGTCCATGAAGATAATTTTATATAGCGAGAACAGAGATTCTTAAACTTCTTTTTAGGAGCATTATATTAAATATTTTAACAGAATATTTTGATTAAACATGTCATTTAGTATACTATAAGAATTTGGGCATGATCATGAATTTCAAGTTTCTTTATATTATATACTCCGTACGAAGAACGGGTATGCTGCTAGTATTATATATAAAATAGCATACACCACTTTTTGCTTAATTTCGATCTTAAACGAAGTTCCGGATTTCTAAATCTCCTCTTCTACACATGTCAAAATTTTTATTCTATCTCTCTTTTACATATATTATTGTTCTTCAAAGATGCAACCCAATAGGACACTAGAAAAAATAAAATCTGTTGACTTTGCGTGGAATTTCTCAAAGCTTTTAATTTGCACAGGAATTGAGGCAGCAGAAGAATTTATCTGTTCTCAAACATGCTTTAAAGTTTTCCTTTACTGATTGTAAAATAAAAATTTCAGCAGTTTTTAAAGGATATTTTTAAATGTACTGTTTTATTTCACTCTAATATGCATGTACGTATTCCAATGTAAATCATTTATAGAAGATTCGTTTAATATATTGAAAATCATAAGCATAAGCAGGGGAAGGATTATAACCCACGCCCAGTGGCGGGAAAATGACTTTAGTTCTCCCTTGTATTCATATTGGGAAGTGAAATCCGTCACTGCAACCCCCTCTGGCATTCGGCCACAACCCCGCAATTTTCAGAGTAATGGGCTAAACCTATGTAGAGAAATGATTCATAAATTTATGTCGAGACTATGAACAATCCCCTTCGCTATACCTGACACTTTAATGATACTATCAACTTACATGTAATCATACAATCAAATAAAGTTTTTATTTATTACTATTTTATTTCCGTCTTAAATAAATCTAAAATTAACTGGATAATTTAAAGGGTTTTTTTTAAATACGTAATTTATCCAGAAAATGTTTTATATATTTTAATCTTTCTTGACAACCATTTTTTTTCGACTTTTTTTTTTTTGCATTAAAAATGGCTAGGAAAATAATTCAAAGCAATTTTTTAGATAAAAAACTGCGCATTTTAAAGTAAAAACAATTTCAATGAAAATTTTCTAAAAAACAATTGCAATGAAAAATTTTTAATAACAATTACAATGGGTAAAGTTTAAAAACAATCTTGAAATATCAGTTAATCTTTTGCTCTTAATAATTTCCACTTAATATGCTCTTCAAATTTGATTAAAACTATGTAAAAATCTAGCCAAGTATTTTGCTTTGGTATACTCTTCTAGATATATACTCTTTTACATCTAATTAATTAAAAGAATTTCATCAAGGATTTTGATTTGAACTCTAAAAATCTTGCCAAGTGATTAACTTTGGCATAGTCTTCTACATTTACACTCTTTTACATTTAATTATCTGGCTAATTTTCTCTAAGGGTTTGACTTGAACTGTGTGAAAAAGTGTTTAGCTTAGCTATATTTCTTTGATTAATTATACTCTTCTACATTTTAGTTTTTAATAATTTGCTTCTAAAATTTTATTAGGACTATGTGAAAATCTAACCAAGTTGTTAGATATAATTGATGTAATTTTTTTGATATAATTTCTCCATTTATATTCTTTTATAAGCATTAATTAAACAATATTCTGCAAGGATTTCACTGGAGTTTTCTGAAAATCAAGTGTTTAGTTTAAATATATTATATCTTCATATTTAAATATACTCTTCTACATTTACATTTTTCAAATAACTTACTTTTAAAAATTTGTTAGAACTATGTGATAAACTGTCAAAGTGTTTAAATTTGCTATACTCTTCTACATTTAATTAACTAACAAGAAAGATCAATCATGCATAAAGCATTGATTATGAAACACTTTCCAACTTCAATGCAATTTTATATAAATATCTCTAAAATGCGATATATTCCTCGGTAATATTTTTAAAATTATCACAATACTACATTAGTTTATTATATTTGAAAACTTCATCAAAAAAAAGGAACTTCATTAAAATGACGGCAATGAAATATAAATAGCCTGGTTTAAACATCTCCAAAATGCGATACATTCCTCGGTAATATTTTTAAAATTATCATAATACTTCAATAATTTATTATATTTGTAAACTTCATCGAAAATAAATAAACTTTATTCAAATGACGTCATCGAAATATAAATCGTCTCTATATAAAAGCAACATTTCATTCATAAACATTTTTCCAATCGTTTCATTCATCGCAATACTATAATAACAATATTTTATTTAAAAATTAGAAAAATTATTATCTACCATATTTATTTTAAAATGCGAAACTTCTCTTATATATAAAAATAGTTAAGCTCTTAGAAATATATTTATTATATATCTCTTTTTTCTTTCTGGAGGATATAGCAAGAGTCAGAATTTAATTGAAATTGTTTTCTGCCTTATATTAAATAATTTTTATTTAAAAAACTACCTAACATATTTTACTGAATTTTTTTTTATATATTTTATGGGATAAGTTAAATATTTCCTAAAATTTTCGAAGCAATTTGTGAAATTTAAATCCGCTTAAAAAATGTTTGATAAATTAGGTCCCATAGGATTCAATGTATTTCGTTTTTTCAACCCGAGTTCAATCCAAAACTAATTGGGTGATATTATTCATTTATATTCCCATAGATCCCACAGGCTGTCTGAAAAACATACTAAAATTTTATTTTGATAAAGTCATTTTTACGACAGTTATCATGCTAACGGATAGACAGACAGATATACAGAATGAACAAAGTCATAAACACTTTTCAACTATGTTGTAAAGTGTTAAAAAATGTGTTCTTAAAGTTTAAAAAATATGTCATGTATCTAGCATACTTGTATTATGTCTCAAAATTTAATTATACTCTTTTGATTTAATTTTTAATTAATTTGCTGTTAAAAACTGCTTAAAACAATGTAACGATCTAACCAAGTGTTTATAATATTATATTTTTCTACATTTAATTTGCCAAATAATTTGTTCCTAAAATTTAATTAGAGCTATGTGAAGATTCTGCATTGTGTTTATCATCTCTTCTGTATTACTAAACTAATCATCATTTGCCTAGTGATGTTTAATTTAGTAATACTGTTCTACATTTAAAATATACTTACGTGAAGCAGTGCATTTTACCATTAAGAAATTTAAATTGTATAATACGAACTAAAAGTGCAATTTATATTTGTTGAAAGGGCAATTGAGAGAATGCTTGTATAACACTTGGATACCTCAGCTATATCGAATTCTTTTACTAAATGTATTTAAAGTGTAAATGAAATTTGCGCTCATAGATAATTGAATATATCAACTCCGATTTGTTATCTCTTTCTGCATTTTATATAGGCGTTTAACAACTTTTTAATAAGGAGGGAATCTTAAATACACCGTTAAAAACACTGATAATATTAGAAATTCTCGTTTAAGTGAGTAAAGTAAGATATGATATGTAGAATTTTTGCAAATGTTTAGGTTTAACAATAAGACCTCAACAAAACGATCAACATCGTATTACAGAAAAAAATCATTAATGATATATAGTTTGACTTAATTTGCTAAGTGAATTTAAGTTTTACTGTAAAATTCATATATATTTCTCTATTAAATTTTTTCTGGTACTCAATTATTGCTTTTTTATTGTCACAGTACAAAACTATGATTTTCAATGAATTTTTGATAAAATAAAGAAAAATGTTTTAAAAGGCAGAAAAATGTTTGCAATTTTAAAGTGACAATACCCTCTGCTTAATGTTTTGTTACATGAAATCAGTACTATTTTTTAATGTTTCTTATTTTTCTCCGGGCACATTTTTTTAGTTTTTAGCGTTTTTACTTTTTAAGTAATTCTATTGCTTACTTATCTCATGATATGTGCATAAGGTAACATACTGTATGTACACACTTATGTGCACACTGTAAAGATACTTTAGTAAATAAGTCAACTCTTTAAGTCTAGCAGCAAAATTTAGTCAGTATTTGCATTGCAATTATAAAAGTTGTAATTTTTATTCTAACCAAAATATTTGGCGAAAGGCTTTGTTATTTTCTAGCAAAATTATGTAATAGGTAAAAATACAACAAAATGTAAATTATTGAATTGATTTGAGTAAAGAAGCAAATTGTATATTTAAATTGTTCAGTTATTAAGGCGATAAATAATTGCAATTTAAATTAGACTCAGTACATGAATTATAACATAAACAAGTATTATATATAATATTCCACCATCACGTAATTTCTATTACGGAAATTGTTTCATTAGCCCACTTCTTAGCCATGCTAAACCAGATTTAATCAAAATAACTAAAATGCGAATTTATACATTATTATGTTGTCCGTACATTATTATGTTTGTACCTTATTATTTACATCATTATCCTTGTTTATTTGATCCTCACGAATATAATATCACAAATATTTGACTACAATCGTAAAAACTGAAATTTTCCAGCATTCACCTTGCATATATATATTCAGTTGCAAAGTGGATTCAAAGATTGATTCTACTACGGAGGAAGAGTGGGGTGGGGGCCCGGAACGTGCAGTAGGGGTGGTGAAGACAACTTTATAGGATATAGCTTGAGGGCTACTGGGGTCAAATGTACAACCCCACAATTCGTGGGTGATTGGAGAAAACGATCAATCATGACTTAGGAACACTTCCACGTTCCGCGTAGAGCTGAGTTCACAAACCCAAGCGAAAATGTTTACTCTATAATATATATGGAATAGGCATGAGATTACCTGGAGGTATGCTTCTATCCCAGGGTTTCTCAATGTGTGTCCCTCTGGTGGTCCGCGGAGTTCCTATAAGTGGACCGCAAACGAGTATAAAATAATTGGGTCAATATTATCCACATAAAAATTCTGGTTAAATAAAATTAGAATTAAATGATTACATATATAGAAAAGTGCGTTATAGGAGTTTCTTTAATTAAAAACGGAGAGGCAGTTGTGCCGCGAAATTGGCTGATAATCTTAAGAGAATCCAATTGAATTTCAAACTCTTCACCACTTTCTTCATCGGCCACGTTAATGGCAACACTAGTTCTGCAGCATGCTTCCTCACGGCTTCGTGAAAGCTCCTTCCCTTCAATTTATAGCTTGCACGCCTATCTGCAACCCAGTAACAACTTCTTTCGGTAATCGATGACTCACTGGGAGGGGGAGTATTGTAGCGAACGCGGAAAAGGCAGTATTAAATGCCTTGAGCTGGAGATGTCTTTGGTTCAACTCTATGATGTTGGTCTACTACACTTTGGCCCCAGTCCAAACCCCGACACTGCCGAGTTGGTGATTTTTTTTTTTTTTTACATTCTTGCTACCTATCAACTATATAATAATTGCCTAACGTGTTTTTGCCTTTGCAGACACTTCAGATCTAGGATGTCTCCTGTGACCTAAAAGATTGAATATTTTGCCACTTAAAGTATTAATCATGAGACACAGTATAACGGAATTGGATTTTCAATTTATTTTCGGGGGAGAAGAAAATGTTTTTTTTTTATTTTCCAAAATTTCTTTCTAGATTTTCCAGAAGCTCCCCTCCCCGTCTTGATAATCAGAAGATCGAATCTTTGCATTATTAAATTATTAATCATGGGACAGAACCTGACAGAGTCGGATTTTCTATTTATTTTCAAGGGAGGAGAAAATGTATTTATTTTTTTAAATTTTCTGAACACTCATGGTATCGACCATGGGGTAGAACTTAACGAAGGTGGATTTTAAATTTCTTCCCCGGGGTTAGACAAAATGTGAAAACGTGAAAAGTTTTTTCTCAGACCTTTCTGAAACGTTTCAGGAACCATAGTAGGCAAAACTTCCCAATTACGGCATCAACCAAAGGATATGGAATAAGTGAGCTAATTTTCGATACAGACGAATTTCGCTGGTAAGCGTTATACATTGGCGAATAAAATAAAACATTAAAAAATAGCAATTTAATTTTAAAGAGTGTTAGTTATCTTGTCCTTGATATATTTCATTACTAGTTTCAAATAAAACTGTTGGATACTTCAACAATTTTAACCAGACACACAAATATCAAATTAACTGACAGAAAATTAAAAGCAGAGCCATCCATATTGCATGTAGAAACATACAATTTTCATGTTAATTGGGGAGACGTGTGATATTTTGTGTGATCTTGATGATTTGAGACTACTTTTAAAATATTGTATATTATTGTTTTGATGTGTTAAAATAAACCGCTATCATTAATGTTTGAGTACTACTGATTATGGAGAGAATCGATATGGAGAATTACCTGAATTGACGCTTATGTCCTGAATCTACCAATAGTAGATTGGCAAAATGTGGATAGAATTAATGATAAATCGTGTATGAATTTGTTCTTTAATGTAAATAGCTGAAACTTATCGCTATAGTCTGGAAAAACATTGTTATCATATATATATCATGACATTTTTCTAAAGAAAAATTTACCAGTAAGATATTTATCAGTAAACTATTTATTTATCATGTAATTCCATAAAGATATTTTAATCATATATTCAGAACTACGTAAGGATATGCATATAATAATTTGAGATAAATTTATTTCATACTGAAATAAACAATTACATAAATGTGTAATAAATACAAAACTTTTTAAATTTTTATTGATAAAACTATGCAAAAATGCGCTATGTATTCAGCTAGGAAAACTCTGTATATATCTAAACAATTTTTATATTATTCAGTAAAAGAAACCTAGATTTTTTTAATGACATTACAGAGTATGCTGATGAATTTTTTTAATAATACAGTGTATAACAAAACGCTCCTCCAATTATTTTTTGTTAAAATTAAAAATTAAATTTACCAAATGATGTGTCCATTAATGTTATGTAAATACACCTCGTTTGTATAAGTATCTAGAATGGAAGTCTCCACTCAGTTTTCTCATACATTCGTATTTTATATTGTATAGGTTTACTTCTATCAGAATCATCATTAGAATGCAAAAAATTATATATTTTATTAGCTTTCCTTCTCAAGTCTAAAATATTTTTAAAAATATTTCTAATTTTTATACAATTGGCAACACGTCTGTCATGCCGATAAACTTGAATCGTGTAGGTAATATATACTACTTTAATATATTTCACATCAATAACGCAATTCAAACTATCATTTTCCAATGTTGACCCTGCATAATTGTTTTGATAACTATCTTGTCCCTTCATGGGACATAGTGGCATAAAAATCTTAAAATTCGAATAATCCTAGTTCTGATTATGTAAATTGCTAAACATTCTATCTAATTCAAGATGTTTGCATAATGCATATCTCCACATACAATTTCATTACATTAAGAACATTCGTTCTTGCGTTAACGTGTCCACATTTCACAGACACACTCACACGCAGACGAGCACCTTTCCTAAAGTGTTCGAAATGGATTCAGGAGGTTTTGAAACATACTTATACGTCAAAGTTTCGAATTAGAAACTTTTCGGGAAAACAATTTTTATTTTTAAACAATGATAAGAGAAACCAAAAATATATCAAAACGAAACTGCAGGAAAAATCTTCTCTGGGATATTATAATGCCAAATGCTTTTACAAACCTTAAAAACTTTATTTTAATGTTTATAAAATCATTTGGCATTATCATGTATATTATCATCTAGGATATTTTCCTGGTATTATTTAATATATTGCCATCTGGAATATCATCTTGATATTATCCTATATATTATCATCTAGGATATTATTATATATTTTATCTTATAGGATATTGCAAGAGAGGACTCAACTGATCATCTCCCTCCACAAGGATATTATCATATATATTATTATCTAGAATAATATCATGAAAATATCCTAGGAAATTCTATTGACAAATTAGTTTATAAACTTTAAGGTTAAACTTATGTATACGAATACTTTCAAGCTAATGAATTTTAAATATATTTGCTACTTATAAAATGAAACTTTTAATTCAATAGACGAACTAGTTTATATAAACACTTTGGAGATAAATTTCTTTGTAAAATATAGTATATTTACACCAATTAATGCATCTTTATCAAAGACAATTAATCAAAATAAAATGAAAATGTAGTAACTTTTCTACTACCTAAACGCATGAAAACGGAAACAAATTTCAAATAAAATAGTGACAGAACCCGCTTATAGGGGATGTTTCCAAAGATAGACAGACGTACGCTCCCTCTGCAGATAACATCATCCATGAAACGGTTTGCACTTATGTGCTCGTTGGCATAAAATTGCCAATATCTGTAATGGCACTTGCTGGGAATTATAAATTGTGGTATATAGTAATATATTTTTTTTAATGTACCATAGCAATTTCTCAGATTTTGAAATTCTACAAACTGAAATTTATCTACAAGTAGCAAGTGCTGCAAATGTAATAACCACTTATTACCGCGGCCCAGACCCGAGGGCTCGCCAAAAATAACCACTTATTAACAATCTGTGGATATTTAATATTAAAAAATGCATTCAGTATTGAGCCTAATTGAAAAAATAATGTAATGATAATTGTCTTAGTGGCTCAATGTATAGAGAGATGATAGTCTGAACAAACTGTTTAATTTGCTTTTAAATGTCAAATAGCAAAATAATAATAATAATTATAATAATAATAATTTAATATTGTTATTATTATTATTTTTTACAAAACTTTTTGAATGAGAAAGTGTGAAATTTGGACCCTTTATCTGGATTGAATGCATCGGAAATCAATAAGAAACATTTTGTTCTTACATACTGAAATAATCGTACCAAATTTTATAGGGCCACAGGCCGATATGTACATGGATCAAAATTGGCTGATTTGTATTCAGGAATACTCAAAACATGTAGATCCATCAGTATTCACGAGTTCAATATTTTAATTAACAAAATACCTTTCCTATTCACACGCTAAGTGTATCGAACCAGTAGCCTTACAATATTTTTTTAATTTTAATAAATTATAGAAAAGAAGCTTCTAATAAAATAGCTCTAAAATTCTTATTATACATTTATTGATTTAATAGTTAAGTACTTTTTATCTGATTTATTTTCTGTTTTATTAGCATAAAATTTAGAATCTGTATCAGAAAAAAAAGCAATAAATTCAGCACCTATTTAAAATTAAAATTACACCGTTAGCTTATACTTTCAATGCAACACCAATATTGGCGAAATATTAGTAACCTGTATTGGCATACCAATATTGCGACAATATTGGGGTTTCATTAGAAATATGTTTAAGTACTTTTATCATTAGAAATATGTTCAAGTACTTTTTCATTAGAAATATGTTTAAGTACTTTTAGAAATATGTTTAAGTACTTTTATTAGAAATATGTTTAAGTACTTTTTATCTGATTTATTTTCTGTTTTATTAGCATAAAATTTAGAATCTGTATCAGAAAAAAAGCAATAAATTCAGCACCTATTTAAAATTAAAATTACACCGTTAGTTTATACTTTCAATGCAACACCAATATTGGCGAAATATTAGTAACCTGTATTGGCATACCAATATTGCGATAATATTGGGGCTTCATTAGGAATATGTTCAATATTACATCAATATAAGAACAATATTATAATTTCAATATTTAGTCAATCTATCCCCAATATTGGAGTTTTAAGAGAAATGTTTTCAATGTAACACCAATATTGACGTAATATAGTAATGCAGATATTGCTGCCAATGTTTCGCCAATATTGTCTTTACATTGGAAATATTTCCAATAAAATGCCAAAATATACAATAATGGCCCAATATCGGCCCACTATTGACATGCTATCAGTGTAGAGCGTCGTCAAAATTACTGGTCAAACGAAGATCACTGCTTTAAATCTCGGCTGAGGCACATTGACTTTCAAGCGATTGAACCCTGCAAGTTAATTGCAGATGCGATGAATTATGTCTAAATATTACCAAAATTGAAAATTCCCCAGAATTTACAATTTACTACAATCATTTCACTTTGCGATGAGTTACAACAAATGAAATCATCTTGACTTGCATAAAAGGGAAGAGTGACAAGGTCAGACACATCAGAAGTTCCGCTGTCATGTGAAATTTGAAAGAGGACAATGTACGGTCTATTTACAAAGCAAATCGTCCTAATATCTCAATGAATAGAACTAGCCGGAAATCGTTTTCCAATTCTCTGCTGGGCCATGTCTTCTTCATACCACTGTTATACAATTGTAAAAATGTATAATTTTTTTAATTGTTATAATATTTTACAACTGTTATATACTTATGTTTCTTCATAACTGTTATATATACTTAGGGTTTTTTACCACTGCTATATACTTTTTTCATTAGAATCATTGGAAAAGTTAATTAAAAGTATTTTCGTCTTTATTGAACGTTTGTGGCACCAAATAATGCCCAAAGGAGAAAATACATTTTGAGAGGTAAAAGCCTATGTTAAATACAAATGCCTAATGAAGTTGGTTTGATGCATATTTAATGAAAGTATGAAAACCTAACACGCGAAGTTTGCTACAGCTAGAAGAAATCTTAAAAGGACAACTTACTTTTCAATAATTTCAATTTTTCAGTTGTAAGAACGCTAATTACTCTTCAAGTATGTGTGTTTTTGAGTGGACAATAAATACAATTTTAACATCATAAATTAAAGAGTTTGTTATATAAATATTTTTGAATATAACGAGAGTATTGGAAAATCATCCGGGAAAAAGGCGAAAAGGTATCCCTCTAAATTTGCCCAATGGTGTATTATTATGGCGTACCAGAAGGGATGCAGGGCCTCATATTTCAAAATGCTAACACTTTCTGTTTAACTGAAATTTCGTATTTAAATTTAGATCCAGTTAATATTTAATCTTTAACATTCGCATTTTAACTTATAGTCGTGTTTGTGTACTTGTGGTGATAGCACAACACTTATATTTAAGCTAATCATTATGTATAAAGCTTAAGCCAGTATGTATGCATAATCAATCATCTTGCACGAAATTTAGTAGATTGTATGAATGTGTTTGATAGCTGTATGTTTTATAACTTTACCCTTTGAAAATAAATTTGAAATGAAAGAAGTTATTTAATAGAAAGATTTATTCAAGTACAGATTATGGAGAATCATATAATTATGATTGACACCAATTCTCGAATCATTAATTATTAATCAATGAATATTCATATTACCAATTATTTATAAATATTAATCAACTTAAATAAATATTATTATTAGTGGTATATAATTTTTATAATAAACAAGATATTTTTCTCCTTTTTGGAAAAATTTCTAGACACGTCACTGTTCATTACTATAAATTGCTACTATTATAATGAACGAAACTTTCGAGAATATATAATCAATCACCAACTTTTTAAAGTAATTTTAATTAAATTTTTTATTAAATTATACAATTTTAACATTAAATTTTTTATTAAATTTTTTAATTAAATATTTTTCTCCTTTTTGGAAAAATTTCTAGACACGTCACTGTTCATTACTATAAATTGCTACTATTATAATGAACGAAACTTTCGAGAATATATAATCAATCACCAACTTTTTAAAGTAATTTTAATTAAATTTTTTATCCATTTATTACGATTTTAAAGGTGATACAAGAGAATCTTTAAAAAACAACTTTCCATCAGTAAAAATATTAACTTGTTCTTGCTTTTCTCCATCACAAACGTTACACCAGTATCAGAAAGATGGAGTGGATTTAATGTGTATCTTTATCGCGTATTCAAAATATTATGAAATTTTCACTAGAATATGTCAAGTTATTTTGAGCTTGATTTATCATCTACTACAAATTATAAATCCCTATGTATAATTAATGGTTTTAATAATTAACATATTTTATAAAATATTTTACACTTCCAAGGACAAGTTTCTAGGTACGCCATTTCAGCAGGATCACCCCGGTAAGACCACGGCACAGTCGTTTTTGACTATAGGCACATGCTAGTGGCCCGCGAAGTTTTGGGGCCTATTTTTCGTGCTCAGTGTAATTATTTTTCACTATAAAAGTTTTACGTGGGTCCTAGAATTTACTTTTACCTAGGTGCCCGGCAATGGTTTCTAAGTGGCCCTGGATCACGATCATTGTTTGACTTTCTTAAGTGGATATCAATAGATATGTCGTAATGTTGAGCAGTCGCCACAAATATTTTTTGGGATCTTTTTATATACCGATGGCAATTTTAGAAGCCCTATTTCAAAATTTAGCCTTTTTATTAAATTTTCTATGCCAAAAATTAAATATCATGTATAATAATTAGAAATGCAGTTTTATTTTGCAAACATACTGTTTTTGATCAAAATTTGGTAAATTTAAGTCACAAATTAAAGCAAATCATAAAATTAAAAAAAAAAAAAATCCATTTTTGTGTAGAAATAATGTCTGTAGAGAATTTTTTTTTTTAAATAATAATTTAAGCCTATAAATAGTGTTCATAATTACATTTTTAAAGCATTTATTCATATTTATTTTGTAAAAATAAAGCTTTTTTTTTTCAAAAATTATCATGCTGTATATACAATTTTTTTAATTTATTCAGATATTTATGTCAATATAGCCGATGTGTGTCAATTAACATGTTTTTTTTTTAATAAAATGTGTAAAAGTATTTTATTTAATTATCATAATATGCAATCTTCTATTATAAATTTAAACAGTTTAAAAAGTTAGTTTCATTGCTACAATGATATATTTAAGCATTTATAATAGAATAAAGCTTACCTATTTAAAATTAATTATCATTACTACTGAAATATTAAAATTTATATAAACATTATTTCATACAATGAGTTGGCAAAACGTATGTGAGCAAAAAAATATATTTTTCTATTCTGTTCAGTTGCTGCACAATTAATGTATTAAATCGCATACTACACAGGCATTTTTTTATAAATGTAAATAAAATATATAATTGCCGCGCCTGCGTATGATATAATTCTTAGTAAGTTTGTTTTCCATGTAAATCTAATTTTAAATTATGTTAAACTATCTAATAAAATATTACTTTAGTAAGAACTACTTGTTAAATTTACTTACTAAAGTAGTTTTTACCCAAAAAGTGTATATAGATTTTTATGTAATGTATAATAAGCAAAGCTGTTGGATAATTATAACTATCAATAGTCAAAATTTATTTATTTCATAAATTTAGGGACCATTTTTATATATTATAGAGTTTACTTACATTTAAATTGTTTCATTAAATATTTGAGTATCGGTTTTATTATTATTTATTACATTAAAAGTTATATAAAATATTTAATTCATTTTGTTATGCATAGTTTTTCATAAAATAATAAACGTCCATCTTAAATTGAAGCTATGCATTATAAAAATTTAGTTAAAAATATTAAACAATTAAAGTAATTACAACATTTTTTTATAACCATTAAATTTCCGATTACCATTATTTTCAAATCTGTATATCTTTAATAGAATATTTATTTTCTGACTATTCTTGAAGGACTATTTACTGACTATTCTTGAAGGATGAATCCAAAAAATGTTTTTTTTATTTGAAGTTATAATTCTATATTGGATTAATTCTAAATCAAAACTAATGTTTATAAACATTAACTGTTAGGACTATATCAAG
The DNA here is from genome assembly GCA_951213105.1 of Amaurobius ferox. Classification (NCBI taxonomy): domain Eukaryota; kingdom Metazoa; phylum Arthropoda; class Arachnida; order Araneae; family Amaurobiidae; genus Amaurobius; species Amaurobius ferox. Next base: position 105,682,859 of record OX578148.1, on the reverse strand, counting down.
TGTGGACTATCCATTAATGTCAAAGGTTTTGACATTAAATGTCATACTGGAGGTGAAAGACAGCTGTATCCAGGGCCTGATTAACGCACGGGCCTCCCTAAAATTTGGGGTCCCTAAATTTTGTATGTGTTGAAACATTTTAAGCAAAAATAATTATTTATTTAATTATTTGAGTAATATAAACTGATAATGTTAGTTTTTATCTTAATTTTTGAAAATATCTTAATAGTTATGATCTACATGTACAAAAGTGTCTTGCGGACAGTGGTCCTGCACTTCCAAATTTGCTTAGATATGTCTTTTTGCATGTACTTGGTGTGCCGTGAGTGTATGGGGGTCCCAATTAACACTAGGCCCTGGGACCACATTGTCTTAATCAAGCCCTGGTTGCATCTAAGCACTTCATCAACTAACCAAAATCTTCCTTCCATTTCAGTAAAATGTATATACTTCTGAATACATATACAATCGAGCTCGTTTATAACATTTATCATATATATATATATATATATATATATATATATATATATATATATATATATATATATATATATATATATATATATATAAATTTTTTATAAATACCGTAGCATACTTAAATTAAAGATACTTTGTTATATATATATAGATATATATCCATTTGTATAGCTTTAATGCTTGGATTTTATTTGTTTTTCAATTATCGATTCCATTCCATTGATGTTTGTTGATTATCTTCAGCTTGATGACTAGAAATTTGCATTTTTTTTTCATTTGATTGATGATTCTCTATTTAATACTTCTTTTTACTATGTAGGCATATTTTAAAGTTAGGGTTTTTTATGTTGCAACTTCTTTCTATTCTATCATTGGATTTTTAAACTATTATATATATATATGTGTGTGTGTGTATGTGTGTTTGAATATGCAAAAATTTTGAAAATAATAACTTTTTGTCACACTTAATTAAATTAACAAATGTGTCGTTTACCTATTTTTAAAAGAATTTTAAATATCAATCACTTTTTTCACACGTTATTTAACAACTAAATTATTATATTTATACTACCAAAATGTTTTAAAATATAATTCATATAATAAAATTATTTCACATTCATATGGAGAAATTTTGTACAAAAATTAAACAATTGCCAGTCAAATTGAATATGTTGATAATTATTATTAAATATCTTATAAAAGTGCGAATATTATATTATCGATTTTTTAGCTTCCCAACATTAAAAAAAGTATTCTGTTCATGTGTTTTTATAAAATTATATAGTTATTAAGGTATTTAAATAATTGTTTTTGTTATTAAATACCAGTAATATTTTTCATTATATATTAAGAGAAAAAAAAAGCTACTAACCTGTGGTGAGGATGTATAGGTGAAACCGCATGGAGAGCAGGACATACTACGATGCCACGCCGGCTTTATTGTGTCTAGACTTCTCTCTAGACCACACAAATTTGTTCCCCAAATCTAAACAATTTTCTCTTTAAAAATAAATCTCCGCATCACACTGAGAAGTTTTTCATAAGTCTGCCATTAATAGTAATATATTTTACAATAATTCATCAGAGGATTAAAATTTCACAAAGGTAAAATTTTCTTGGAGCAACTAATGTCGATTTCACATGTATGAGAAGTTCAAGTCTATGTTTTCACACCATCTTGTTGTGATATCTCAGTTCGACATATACCAGCTATCAAATTATATTTTATAAAATTCTAGCTATTATATTAACATTAAAATATTGAATGCGAATTCACGGTTTCATCAAAGCAGCTCATGATGGCTTGAAGTGAAAATATTTTAATTAGTAAATAAATGATGTCTTCATGAAAAGTAGATATTTGTTTTCAAAATATTTATATATTTCCACAATGTTTAGTTCCAAATCTTAGCGATGCCAGAATTGAAAATATCGGTAACATACATATAAATTTAAGTTCAACACCAATCAATGTATTGTTTATGTTTTGCAAAAGTCTTAAATACACGAACAGCAGCGCAACAGGGAAAACATTCGAAAGTATCGCAATACTCTTACGTCAGATCAAATCCACGAGTCAGGGAGCAAACTTTCCGACGTGTTCTTCTTGCTGCTCAACGCGGAATATGTGTGCTGTGCGCGGCTGCGTCAAGTTGACCTGCCCACAGCTGAGTTGTAAACATGCGTGCTAGCAGCTCAGCAAGGAAAAAAAGTAAACAAAAAGTCCGCGGTGTGCTGAAAGAGGCGGAACATTTTGATCAAGCTCCGCCCCAAAATGACGCTTGAATGGCATGCAACGTGACTCCGCCCTTTGGGATTTTTCCGAATAGCCACGAAAATACAACAGCGATGTTTTAAGTTATGTGCAGCATAGTAAATATTCAAAATTTTGTAACAAAATTGCCATTAATAAAAACATGACAGGGTATACTTAGGACATTTATTTTGGCACAAAATAAATTAAGTGTAAATTTAAATAAAAATCATAAGAAATATTTTATGCGAAACAACACCAGGCAAATATCTGAATTATTTTCCGCTTCCCCAATAATTCAAGGTGTTTAATTAAAACGAGTTATATAGAGAGTTTACAATACCGCATAAGCACAGGAATTTACAAATGCAAATATAAGCGTGGTCCCCCACTGGGTTCCAATCTAAATTGGGTGGCATTGTCCCGGTTGTTCAAACAGACACCTTACACCTTTGGACGGTCTTGGTCGAAGAAAAACATAGGCATATCCTGAATCTTGGAAATTGGGATGGTCGACGATCAAATGTAACTGGGTTTACAGTGCTGGAATTCCTTTTTTATCTTGAGCTCTATAGAGAGCTAATGCAATTGTTCAGCAACAAGGGGTTATAACCTACAACATCTGTCAACTTTCTGCACTGGATAAACATTGTCGCTCTGTCAATACTTTGGGCATTGGCGCGATATCCAAATCGACCTGCACTTTTCTATAGAAATTTTCTAAATTATGATTAATTTGCTTCCATATTTATGTTGACCATATTTTACAGTTAAATATTTAACTAAATATAACATAGCTAAAATATTTTATCATCCTAATCTAAGGTCACACACTATTACCTCTAAATTTGATATTAAATTGGCTGTTTTCAACTGTTCATTTTTTGTTGTCAGGGATCTATTTAATTTGATTACTATACAAAAACTTCAAACTTTGAAAATAACTTGTATAGAAACAACAAACACCCAATGAAAATGTACTTCATTACATTTATATATATATTTTTTAAATTGAAAGTGTTCAATATTAAAAATAAATTTCTTAAACCATTTTTTTTATATCATTGACCATGTTGGCAGATGGCTTAAGGGTTGTAATATATAGCGAAAGCGAAATATGTACTATAAACTTAAATGCTGGTAAGTGTGTTAATAAGTGTTCGTTAATTAACAGATAAATGATTTTTTAAAGCTCCCCTTTGCATAATTTGAGTACCTTTACACTGAAAATGCAGAACTGTGCTCTACTTACATCTACACTATTCTTTCTTCAATTTCCTCATTTGCCCATACTCTTGTTTTTGAGGATTTATTTAATTTAGATAGTTTACGAAAGCTTTCAGTAAGATAATTTAATTTAATAATATAATAATAATACTTTTATTAAAATAATTTTTGTTTAAAAGCTTTTTTTACATAGCTTTTAAAATAGCAACTAAATGATTTTTAATCCAAATTATTTTGTACAATGTTATTTATAAAAATTTATGGTATTAGTAGTTATGCTTTATTTGTATATAAATTAAGTATTCAGAAATTAAAATCAACTGCATGCAACTTGACCAGCTACATTCTTTCTGCGACTCTATTATAGCTGCCATGATAATCGCAAAATTATCGGTAGTCGATAAAATAAGGATATTTAATACTTTTCGGGGAAAAAAAAAATAATAATAATCGCGTCTATGCACCTGGCTATCATTCAATGCACACCGGTTGAAAACCACTGTTCTAAGGGATATAAACCAAGAGATTTGTTTATTGTTTACCGTGTTTGAGAATTTTTGATCTCAATTTATCGACTATGAAGGATAATTTGAGCCTTCGATTTTTGGAGCCTAGTCGATAAAAGCAAAGTGAGAATAAGAAAAAAAAAATTCTATTAAAGTGATGAAAGAAAAGGGGTAAATAAAAAAGTAATAATATATGTAAGTGACATTAATGTGGATGTGTAGGAACATGATACATATTTTAAAGTATTTTAAACTGTATTGCCTGTTAATTGTAGATAAATAATGAAATTTAAGTTATTTTACCCTGATGTTAATATTTCTAGCAGAGTTGATAAAGAAACGTAAAAAGGAAATAACACTTAACAAAAATAACATTTTTTATATTCTATTGGAGCTTTGTACTTGTATGAAATCTTTCAAAAAGTTTAAAATTTTAGTGTGATTTGAAAATTATCTTAGTATCACTAAAAAAATCGAGTCATGTTTTATTAACCCAACTTATTAAATACAACTTATTAAATTGACACTTAAATTTAATGGAAACGTTTGAGCTTAATGATATGTATTTTGTACAAGACATACAAATTTATTTTGAAAAAGAAAAAAAAAAGTTAAATTTGAAATTACATATACAAATTTATATGCATATCTGTCTGTACTCAATTCAAAAGCACAAAATTTATTTGCATAGTTTTCTGAACAGAGATATCCTCAATTCCATAAAATATAAAGTAGTTTCAGTGGATTTGTATTGAAAATTCATTTTCTCATTTTTCATTTTGACATATACAGGATGTATTAGTTTGACGGACAAAATCAGTTAAGTACTTAAATGTATTTTTACACAATATTTGTAGCAAGATGTACATATTTGTTTTTCGTTGTTTTTTTCACACACCGTATAAATACCCGGCCGTCCAAACAGCTACTCGGACGTCGGACAGTCTGAGCTTTCGACACTGTATAAATACAGACGGCTACTTTGTTCACAAGCAATGAATAAATAAGTAACAACGAAAAGTGCTGCGTAATGCAAAATAACCACATTTTATTTGCGCAGCATTTAACTATGATATCTATTTATTTTTAATACGTTTACTTACAACTTCAAGCAATATTCTGTTAGGAGCAAGTAACTATATTTTTCGAACATATATCGTATCAACAAATATAGTCATTAGACGGTTACTTACAACTTCAAGCGATATTCTGTTAGGAGCAAATATAACTATTTTTTTTTCGGCCATATATCGTATCAACAAATATAGTCGTTAGTATAATTAGTACCAATTGGGTATAACCTATATTCAGGCAGTTAATTACCATTATCTCTAATAGATAATAATTGCAACTGGGCTTTAATAAAAGTCATTAACTGCACTTAATAATAGTGGTTACTTACAACTTCAAGCAATTTGCTTACAACTTCAAGCGATATTCTGTTAGGAGCAAATATAACTATTTTTTTTCGGACATATATTGTATCAACAAATATAGTCGTTAGTATTATCAGTACCAAATAGTTATAAACAGCATTCAGGCAGTTAAAAACCATTAACTCTAATAGATAATAATTGAAACTGGGCTTTAATAGTCATTAACTGCACTTAATAATAGCGATTAATAATAGCCTCCAATACTAGCCTACTAATAATAGTCGTTATTAATAGCATTTCAAGGCTGTTATTATACACTTCAGATCATAGACATAGTTGAAATTTCAGAAAGAGGGGGTCAACGATCAAATGGGGTATATTATATATCATTTTATCAATGGGAATACAGTGGGTTAATTGAGACAATGGGAATACAATGTCTCAATTAACCCACAATGGGGTGTATGATTCTTCTGATGGGGAGTCAATGGGGTGTATGATTCTTAAAAGGACCTTAGCTAAACACTCTTTCGAAGTTAAAATGCTATATAAAATATATATATTTCCTCAGTGATATCCTTTATTTCATCGGTTTGTCTGATATATACCGCATTTCTGCAAATCAATCGACGCTCTAGAAAGTTGCTATGAAAACTGTCTGTCAAACTTTTCTGATATATACCGCAATTAGAATAGAATAGCAATATGGCATCGTGAAAACTTTTTGTAAACCCGCTTATAAAACATGTAACGGCAAATAGCCATCCGTTGAAGTAGTATTAAAAAAAAAACCTTATTATTAGCACTCACCAATTTTTCTGTTCTGCACCAGAGCAGTTAAAGACTTTTCTGTTCTGATGAATTTTATAAAGAGCGAACAGATTGCTGATCTGGGTGGGACCGTGATTCTATTTATTTTTCCATTCAGAGAGTAAAATGTTTCGAAATTAAAAGTTATGGAAGAAAAAATGTTGACGACTTTATTGCTATATTATTTATCCTTATAATCAAGTAAATTATTCCTTTCAATAAGCATAGATATAAACGATAACATTAGCTAATTTTGCTTTAATGTTTGTCTTATGCAAATATTTTAAAATATGGGAAATGTTAAATGAATATGGTAAGGAAATGGTAAATTTTCAATATATGGGTTTAAATGAGTATGGATATAAAATTTGAAAAGAAAATATTTCAAAAGTATCTTAAGAATATAGAATGTCGCAAATAAACGATAATATTAGCTGATTTTGCTTTAATTATGGCAATATTTTAAAATATGGGAAATGTTAAGGAACATGGTGAGAAAATGGTACATTTCAATTTGTAGTTAAATGCTTAGGAATATAAAATTTGAAAAGCAAATATTTAAAAAGTATCTTAAGAATACAGTATGTCAGAAATAAACGATAATATTAGAGGATTTTGTTTTAATATTAATCTTATGCAAATACTTTAAAATATGAGAAATGTCGAGGAACATGGTGAGAAAATGGTAAATTTCAATTTATGGGTCTTAGCGGTAAATAAGTAGGAATACAAAATTCGAAAAGCAAATATTTTAAAAGTATCTCAAGAATACAGTATGTCGGAAATAAACGCTGATTTTGATTAAAACCCATAAATGGAAATGATAAATTTCATTATTTTATGGTTCTGGGTCTTAGTGGTAAATGAGTAGGCAAACAAAATTCGAAGTCGGAAATTTGGAATTTACTGGGAACGCAACATCCAATTTTGCGAACGTGCGAAAATGAGGACGTGCGAAAATGAGTAACCATAAATTTGGAAGTAACGAATAAATATGACATCTAATTCCGCTACATCATTTGAGTGTCGCTTAAAATTCTAAGTTTTACGCCATCTTTCATCAGCAGATGTTTTTCATGCGGTAATCTGCTTTTAATTCAACGATTAAGTCTCATTATGTTAAATACTTAGTGTCCCGGAAAAAGCCGTTATAAGAAGAAGCTTTACGGGTTCTCCGTTTTATTTCAAAGCGCAATAAAACTGACAAATCGAAATTTTTTTAGCTTATTATCGTCTCAACAGTTACTGATGAATTACTCATAATTGTGCTTCGATCCAGCAATTTCTATTCATTAATTATTATTTATTTAATGTTTCTTCTAGCTTCTTAAGATGGTATTGATAGATTAGGGGAATGATTACTTAAAAATTGATTCCTAAATAATAACTAGCCAATAAAAATGGATATATTTAGATTTCATGTATTGTAAGTTGTCGTAACTGTTAGAGTTCTAACTTATGGTCCTTGAAATGATGCTATATTCATGAAATTTATAACGAACTTTTAAAATAAAACCAACCATGACGCCGTACTTCCAGAATAAGCCCAACTGTATAGCCCACCCATAAATCTTCCTCTGAAGATAAGGATCTAAAATATCTTATTGAATGAAGCTAATAAATATTGTGCATTAATTTTGGTCACAATAGTGGTAAATTATTATTAATAATTTGTGATTAATAATTATTAGTAAAAAGTGACTAATAATAATTAGTAATTGATAAATTTATTTTTATTTCAAAAGAATATTTGCATTTTTAAATTGGAATGCCGCTGTGTATTTAGACAACATATGAAGCATAAACAGGGAGCGTTATACCCCTCCTCATTAGCTGACCTTAATTCTACATAAGATTCTTAGTCCTACATAGATGATTTTAGTTTTAAATGACTTTAGTTTTACATTTATGATCTTAGTTCTACATGGATGATCTTAGTTCTATATAGTATCCTTAGTTCCACATACATAGAGAACCTTAGTTCTATATAGGACATTTGTAAACGAAATCCAGTGCTGTTAACCCTCTCCCCATTCATTCGTGGATCCTCACTCCCTTCCAATATCTTGTTTGTTACTATTTCTATATAATATGCAAATCAGACATATTCACTCTCGTCTATAGTACTAAAACTGGTGTAATATGCAAATGAGCACATGTATTGTTTTGTCTAATTACCCTGGAAAGAGTCTCCTTCAGTCGCACGTTTTATAAGATGTTAAAAATAAATAAACTCAAAATTAAATTAAATTTTAAAACAACTCAAAAAGTTAGATATCGAATATGTGTGCAAAAGTTTCGTCCAATTACAGTAATTTGAGATTTATAATAAATAAATAATCTTAAAATATTTAGTTGGATGCCTTTATGCCTCTTTTTACAGCATCTGAGTACGTCGATGAATCCAAATGTGTTATTGAGGAGTTTTATCATATTATTCAGGGTTAAAAAATAAATGGATTAGTAGGCATGATGATATCTATAGACTAAAGTGTGGTAAGTGCGCGCTTTATAACATAACATGAATGTTTAGCATGGAATTATGATTTAAGAAAAATATTAGTTAAAACGGTAGAATCTGAGTTTACTAATTAATCTTAATGCTCTAATTTGACTTTTTGATGCCCATATGGGAATGTTGAATATTTAGTCACAATATACTTGAATATTTGAAATTATCATTGATTATTTTCAAATTGATTATTTTCAAATATCTATATTTGAATTATGGGAATATAATTCAAATAATGAAAGTGGGAAATCCAAAGTCAAATATGTGACATACTTTCACTGGAGTACAAAATATCTTATTAGATACCATTAATAATTTATAATCTTAATTAACTAAGCATGATGATTAATATATCAATAAAAACTGATAATTTTATTAATTTCTTATGAATAAATTGACATTCATTATTAATTAATTGTTCATTTATAGTATATAGGGTCTACTTAGACGAGGAGAAGTTGGAATCTTCTCCCAGTATATCAATGCTTAGATCAGCATCGGCTGGCCAGTTTAAAAAAATCGCGGTTCTGTGGATTATCGTACCAGTTTCACCATCACTACCACAAAAGATGCTAGCCCGAATTAAAAAAATAAAATAAAAATAAACATAAAAGCAGATTTGTTCAAATTGGCAGTTGCTCGCAAGGTGCTCTTCGACAAGAAGTTCCAATCGCTCGTTGGGCAGTTCGATGATTTGCTATTCGATTTCCGGCAGAGACAGTGAATGAGACCTTTACTGTAGTATCCATCCTAAAAATGATAGTAAAAGGTACTGAAGATATCCGAAGTAAGATTTATTTTTTTTTTACATGCCTCATGCCTGAGAGATCAAAATGAAACAATTCGTATGTACAATGAAACTAACCTGAACTTCTCAAAGGAATGAAATGTTCAAGATTTCTATTTCCTCTTTCATTATGAATCCCGTAAGCCTAATCTGTACATGGGGAACTCGAAGTAACATTAAACGTTCCGTATTTTCATTTCTTAGTAACAATTTTTATTAACAATTTTCTTTAACAGGTGGATGTCATCACTACTTATATTTGGTTGGGATTTCCCATAAATCACTTATTCTAGAAGATATAACTTTAGTGAATTGTGCTAGTGCTGATAAAGAACTCATAGTTTCATAATATCGTATTGTGGCACATAATTTGTTGAATCCATTTTTAGATAAGCATGTAGGAATCTATTTTAAATAAGATTATACATAGATGAACATGACTGTTGTAGAGGTCTCACTGTCTCAATCGAGTATCAAACCACGAATTTTCGATCTAGCCAGTCCGATGCTCTAACCATTGAGCTACTGTGACAAGATTCTAACTTCTTTTCGAGTGGACCCTATAATCTCCTCCTTCAGACGTCAGTGCAGTTGGCGTGCAACTGTCGATTTGGACAACCAAATTAGTGTTCTCTGTTTATTTATCTGTTTTTTTATTAATTCATCTTGTGTGATTGGGATATTGAAACTGGCGTCATTGTAAAGGTCTCGTTGTTCGTTATTTCAGCCGGGGATCGAACCACGGACCTTTGAAGTGGCCAGCCGATATTTTAACCATTGAGCTACTGGGACAAGATTTCATTCTTCTAATTGAAGCGGAACCTTTACTTTTTTAATGTTAAAAGTACTTTTAATTTTATAAAAACAATTGGCATTGCTTCCTATTTTAAGTAAGTTGCAAATTTTAAAATTGTGTTTATGAATTTATGAAAAGAGAATTTTTTTTAAATTATTTATATTTCAGAACGGATATTGATGATGACAATATGAAACGGTGTATTGTTGACAATATTTAACGCAATGTTTAAAATTTTGCTGTATCGATAGAAAACCACAGAGAAATACTGATTAAGGGAATTTTCACATATTTTTAGTTATTTGAAAATTTTATTTGGTAACCAGACGTACTTTAGCGTTTTCTTGGAGATTCAAGTTATGGAAGTGCCACTAATTTACTCATTTAAGTTTTGAGGATTCGTTCTCCTTTATTTCAAGTGTAGTATATATTATTAGTATTTTACACGTTTAGTATGTAGCATGTGCATCCAGTACTGAAAATAAAATAAATGTTTCTTCCCAGTTATAATATATATTATCAACCGCATCTTTAGAATTTTTTTTCATAAGTTCACAACATACATACCATAAATGTGACAGACGCGCTATTCCATGACGTCATATCTCCTTCAAAATTCCTTCCACACTTGAAATAGCAGTTTGCCAATATTATACAATGCAATTGCAGTTCTACCGCAAATTTCACGCGTTTCTTTTAACGATATTATCCTCCAGCAAAACCTTTATCCTGAACAAATAAAGACAGAGAACTATGACCACAAGGCACCCTCCGCAGCACCTAATCAATCACCGCTGCCCAAAGTGACAGGCCTGCCACAAAATGGCTGACTGTTGGTGGTTGGCCTCTAGCGCACTCCGATAATCCCTGAGGGGACACTTTGCCACATTACAACAGCCCCTTTCAGAAGAGTCGACCCCTGCTGTTGGTCGCGAAACGGCAATAAGAGGGGAGGTTAAATGGACGTGGATGGTATCTATGTATAATCGGACCCGTTTATAACGAGATCGTTTATAGCAATTTATATGTTATTACGAAGTTATAGGTAGGTCCCTTAACATTGCTAGGGCAATTTTTTTCAATGCCAGGTTTAATTGTTTGTAGCAAAGGAAATGATATGACGAACAGATTTTGGTTCCTTGAGATTTGTTTATAAACGTACTCGACTGTGTTTCTTCGCGAGTATATGTGATTGAATCACATTAACAATAACCAATTATGGATCTCGGAGGGGGGGTGGGAGGGAAAACATATAAAGATTCTGTACGGGTTTTCCATAGAAATTTTGAAAATTCACAGGTCCTCAATTAGTGGCGTAAATAGGGGAGTTGGGAATCGCAGTCCCACTCCATCATATTGATTAAATAATTACATTAGCATTCCATCCGTTCCATATTAGAGAATGAAATCCCTTACTATAGAAGTTGGGGTCGATGACCGCAGTTGTGTGGTCATCAACACCAACTTCCAAAAATTCAGACACTTTAATGTCCTCAATACGGTTGGAAAATTCTGTAAATGAATTAACGTAAGTATACCAACAATACTTGACGCTAACAACTAGTAAATTTAATAATTTGGTGTATTATGGCGTACAAATACCTTTGTCGCCATAATACACCAAATACGGTGCTCATAATATATAATACACAGTTTTAGAAAATATTAACAGAAGTTTAACATGTTTTAATATTTTGATAACTGAAATGGCGATAATTCTTGGATAAAATTAATAATGGATAGCAGATATGTATTAGTATGATGTGTGGAAAGCAACAGAAACGAAATATATCTCGAATATAACAAAACGTTTCATTTAAATTCTCTTAAGGAAAATTAAATGTCATATTGCTTTTATAAAATCGTACTTTTAAGTAATACAAGTCTTAAATGCTTCAAAAGAGTGAATGTTGTTAGCCTCATTGAATTAAAACGGTGCTAAAAATCAAATAATCGCTCTCAAAAACTGCTGCAATAAAACGCAATAAATATAAACTTCGTAAACACAGCATGCAAAACAAAATTGGTCTACTGGTTTCAAAGGTAAATAATAGACTTATTTTTCGGGACCAACAAGAAGCGCGATCTCATGTAAGGTTGCACTTCTTGTCGATTCTGAATAAGAAGGCTGTTATTTTCCTTTGAAGCTAGTAGAGCAGTTTATGGTATATTTACGAAGTTTATATTTATTGTGATATTAAAAATGATAGAAAATCCCAATGGAAGATAAAATATTTATTTCTCAATATAACTCTTAGAAAATGCAATAATTCTTGAATTTTTCTCTCCCAATTGCTTCCTCTTTTTTGCAACCACTTACAAATGCAGCGATTTGTCGTTTCTGCTTCCTCTAGCACTTAAAAAACCACCTTCAGCGATTATCACTGTTTGTCTCCAAATTCCTCAGTCAGCAGTCAAGTTTTACAGTCATAAGGGGTTGTTTTAGAACATTTTCAACGTTTGCTGACAGAATGGCGACGATGCGCAGTGAAAGGTAATTCCTCGCCAGTCGCTAAAACATTTAGTGCGCTGAGGGGTCGAAAGAAATATTGCTTGGAAATTTCTTTGTGGAGGAGATAGCACGTGATAACCACCCACAGAGCTCGATAAACATCGTTCTGGGCGTTTTGTCAAGATTTGTAGACATTACCAGCGGTGGATCAGCTCCAGGCACATGTGGATTATTACAAATTCTCGACGCTGGGTGAAAGAGAAGAAGATAGAGCTATTCATTTTCTACTTTTTGCTAGATCGTACTTCCAGGGTTGTGAAATAAGCATGTGCTCATAGTCGGTCTGGTCCAAGGATCTTCTTACAAAGGTCCTTGATGATCGACACTACCCTCTATTGCACTAGTCAATGACGTCGGAAGCAGTGACTTTTTCAAAGAGGCGAGAGTTTACAGTTCTATAATTGTTTTTCCCTAATTTGATGAAAATGTATTTCTCCAGTTTTCTTGTTTTCCTTTTAAATGCAAAATCTTAAAAATAACCTTAATTTGTTGCTCATTATCCGAATAAATGAATTATCCAAAGCAAAATGGAGCATAAATGGCGAGCAACGGATTCACTGTTTGGAGTTCAGTTTTGCATCTCATACATATTGCTATGTGACAGCGTTTCAAAGGAGGGGGGGGGGGAGAGAATATATTTTAGGAGCAGTGAAATGGTCGGATAAATATAGTGGGCCTCACATGATAGCACTACATAACACGAAATACTCAATCCCTTGTTCTTCATCTCCCGATCCTTCGTTGGCATCCCCCCTCAGTATGCAGCAAATAGATTTAGATAGTTTATATATCTATGATATAGCACGCAGAGGGCAGAGGAGCCTATTTAGCCGGGCGCCCGGAGTCAGGCCGACATTACATGTGCTTGGAGTATGGAACCCGACTACTGAAGAAGAATGTCAGGGCGTGGATTTTTACGGTGATAAATAGTCCTGTGAGGGTGGGAAAATTTTATGGGCGGAAATAAACGCCCTGAAATAGGACTAGCAAAACAATTCGTTTTTCGATGAATGCCTTAAGGGACATTTCAGTTTTTAAATAGCGCTCTCTAATGTGCGCACTGAATGAGATTTCACTTATGTGAGAAGAAAAAGGAGGAATATTCAATTTTATTAAAGGGTTTCAAAAGCACGATTTCAATGAAATGTTTGTACATATTTTTAAATATGCAAATCTGAAGTACAAAAACGTTTTAATATTTTGAATTGGACATGATTTCAGAAACGTTTTGGGAGCTGGTATCCTTGGAAAGTTTTCTTAATTTAAATTAAACATGGAAACTGTAGCCAGGATCTCGGAAAGCGTTGCGAGTCCATGATCACTTGGGAATGGCAGTGTTGGATTTAATTTTGCCAATTTGGACGTTTTGGAGAATCAATATTACTGTTTAGGCAGTGAGATTTAAGACCCCGCAACCCTCCTACCGACGTCTGTGACATTGACAGGAAGCAATAAATTTTTGATTTGTTTACTTTTTTCTAAATAATGCCGGTTATTCGCCTCATAGGATTGAAATGATGCTTGAAGCTATGCTTCAATCCTATAAGACTAACAACAAACATTCTTTAGAAATTTTAGTATTAAATCTTAATTAATAAATTGTCATGATCATGAGTATTTTATTTTCGAAAGTTGAATAATATATTTAAAGTTTTGAGAATTAATTTTTTTTTTTTTACAAAATGAAATATGCACATATGATTCGAAGTTGATATTAATATCTTGCATAATGAAATAAGATGCCAGTGTGTGTGTGTGTCTGTAGTGGAAAACCCCCAATCCTCCTGTCTGCGCCACCAGTCAAGGTAGTTATGCTTATTTGCAGAGATCATGGTCGAAAGACTGAGGTATTGACAAAACAAAACTCTACGGAGAAATATCTAGTAAAATACTTTGGACAAGGACATAAGTGTATACAAATCACGTTGCCAGAGGGAAATAATTTTATTGGTTGAAATCAAACTTGCTATGTTATTACAAAAAATTATTGAAGCATTTATTTCTCAGGATCTATTATAGATAGAGCTTAGATAATGATTGATATGGATTCAGCACCAAATTCCGAAGGAACTAGGAGATTCGCAAAGGACCATTTCTGGTTCTCTCTTCATTTTCGGTTTAAATATTTTTATTTTCCTTAAAATATCTACTTTTCAGGATTGGCTATAGATAGAGCTCAGATGATGAGTGATATGGATTCAGTATTACATTTTTGAGGGATTACATTTCATAACTCTGTGATGATTTCCACTTCTGGTTCTTAAAATGTCACTTCCGATTCAAAAATTTCCATTTTCTTTGCAACATTTATTTTTCAGGATCGTCTGTAGAAAGAGCTTAGATGACAAATTATATGAATTCAGTATCAAATTTTGGGTGGGGGAGAATCACTAAGGATTTCTATTTTCGGTTTCCTTGAAGCATCTATTTCTCAGGATAGGTTATAGATAAAGTTTAGGTGATGACTAACATGGATTCAACATCAAGTTTCTGAAGGAGTGGGGGGTGATTCACTCTGGTTTTTTACTTCAGGTTGTTCTTTACTTCCTTGAAACAACATTTTTTTTTTTTTTTTAGAATTGGTTATAGACAGAGCTTAGATGATGATTGATACAGATTTAGCATTAAATTCTAGTGGGAGTAGTGGTTTCACTAAGTATTTCCACTTTCTGTTATAGAAATGTGAGTTCCGATTAAAAAATTCACATTTTCCTTGTAACTTCTATTTCTCGGAATTTGCTATAGATAGAGTTTAGATGATGACTGATATGGATTTAGCAACGAAT
Organism: Amaurobius ferox; assembly: GCA_951213105.1. Classification (NCBI taxonomy): domain Eukaryota; kingdom Metazoa; phylum Arthropoda; class Arachnida; order Araneae; family Amaurobiidae; genus Amaurobius; species Amaurobius ferox. The sequence continues at coordinate 105,667,317 of OX578148.1, read as the reverse complement.
TTCGAAAAGAGAAAGGAGTTCACTATGATTTTCCACTTTTTTTTCTGGAGATATAACTTACGATTTTTTCGAAAATTCGCATGACTGTATGAAATAACTGTGCAAAAGAGAATAAAAATTCTTAATAGTTCCTTCGAAAATGAAGTATGCACACCACTTGCCACCATATGAAGACACCTTAAAAAAAAAAAAATTTTTTTTTTGTGTGTGTTAACGCATCACGTTACAGAAATCATTCAATAGGGCAACAACATGTAGTAAAGAAGATAGATATCTGATACATATATGAAAAAGGCAGAGTTCTTCAAACTGCACCATCTAGATAACGATCTTGCAAAACTTTCTTGCTCAAAATGGACTTCCTGTGGTTTCCGAACATCGGCCCCCAACCATTCTGTGTCAAAAGGCAAGTTTTCCCGGAGTCAAATGCCAACAGATCTCAATGGACAGCAGAACCGATCCCCTACGCAACCAATTAAAACAAACAACCCCCAGTCAATACTCCTTGATGAACAGCGTGTAAACCGAGACCACCCCGTTCTGTGATTTCGAGAAAAAGGGCCATGACTAATGGCCTTCTGTTGGGATTTACGAGCAATGCGTCAATGTCCACCCCTTGTAGACAGTCACTGGACAGCAATTATGGCCGGAAAAGATCTCAGTTTTGGGTCCTTTGCAAGGGGATGTATAGATGATCAGCGGGAGTGCTGGAATTTCCAGTGACCAACTGCTTGCATAATGGTCATTTCTGCTAGCAGATTTTGGTAAACTGCAGAGTTCTCCGTAGTGGCAAGTTTCATTTTACTTTTTATGGCTGTGCACCATGGAGGAGCAATTAGGATAAAATTTTATAACGATAGCTCTATGGTGTGCACGTAGTTACAACAGGCAATTTCACAGATGTCTTTCTTCGTAAACAGAATGAGAGAAATTGTCAGACTTTTATCCAAATAAATGCACGAACGTTATTTATTGTTAAAATAATGACAATTTAGAACTGTTGGTCTAAATATTTACTTTTTACATTATACGTTTTGAAGTTCTTTGTTCGTCTGGAGTTCCTTTTAAAAATTATTTTGTTAATTGATACATATCAGATAAATAAGTTGTTTCGTTGACAAATAATTTATCTTTAGTGATGTATCAAAAGAGAAGATGCAATTTTTTAATATTTTTAATTTTTTATAAATTACTGGTATTTGAATGCTGGATAATTTTGAATGTTTCTCTACCGACTAACTTTTAAAACTTTTAATCTGATAATAAACTTTTAAAGAATCAAAATATTGCTTTATTCTAAAATATTTCCAATCACCAGGCATCGACAGTTTCAAGAGAATAGGGATAATTAGCTGGATCTGCGTATCTACAATGTGTTCGGGATACGATTGATTTCTTATTAGAAATGCAAAATTATGTTATCAATAGAAAAAAATATTTAATACTCGTAAAATATGATTCTGAATTATTTTAAAGTGCATTTTATAGCAATTACTTGGTACGATTAACAAGTAGTTTTAAATTAATAACAACCTATTCACAAACTTTTGATAAACTACTGTTATTTATTAACAACTACATCGAATTAATGATTATTAATAATTTATTATATTTATATATAATAAAATGTATTTACACATACATGTATGTCTCCTGAAAATTTTCTGCTAACTCTACTTTTGCTTTTAAATGTTTTATAGTTTATTTCGTCATTTTTAGTTTCACTACGCTAAATTATCGAGTAGTATCAGCTGACCAAGCAATTTACTGGGCAGAAATGGAATCCAAAATGTATCTCAATTTCTTAATTCCTTTTAAAACGATCAATTAGAGTATTTAAATTTCCTTGAAACTTATCTTAATCTGGAATAGTTTTAACAATCTTATGTTTTGTTAAAAGTTTAGGATTTTTTTGTTATCTAGATAGTTTCAATAATTCTATGTTTAGTTATAAGTTTAGGATGATTTTGGATTATCAAGATAGTTTCAATAACTCTATGTTTAGTTATAAGTTTAGGATTGTTTAAGATTGTCAGAAAAATCAGGATAGTTTCAATAAAAAATTATGTTTTAGGTCTCAGTTTCATATTAGAAACTTATTCAACTAAAGTGCTTCAGTGTAGAAGACAAATAGTCTTGTTTGAAAGTTTGTAGAAATTATTTAAGGTCTCCATATCATATCAGGTCTCCATTTCATATTAGAAACATTAGAAACTTATTTAACTAAAGTGCTTCAGTGTAGTAGACAAATAGTCTTGCTAAAAAATTTGTAGAAATTATTTTATTCGTATATTTATAAGTTTTTAAAAATTAAATTGCGTATGGTACTCTGGGTGTGCATAATGGACATTTCCACTAGCACCATTCTTTTAATAGTATATTATAGAGAAGAGTTTCATGCCATTGTACAGATGATCTTTACTCTAACTTGCAAACCTTTATGAAAATCAACAAATTCAGTTATATCAAGCAGCCGGCATCGTATTTCCCGCTGAGCCATGAAATTTTTACAATGGCGTCTGGGCAAAATAAAAATTATATGAGGAATTTATTTCTTTAAGCAACAGTTTCAAAAGGAGTAAACAAATTAGAGAGACGAATTAGAGATGTGTTATTGTTTTTCTTAAAATATAAATTTGTTAGTTTGTAGAGGCAATCAAGCGTTGGACACACTAGGATGTTTGCTAACTAAATGCTACAGTAAGACAGTCCAGAGTACCTCAAATTATTAAGTTTTATAGCGGAAAAAAATATAATAGTTTGCCGGCTGTTATATGGTATATTTGCCCCTGTACCCTCATAAATATAATAGCTGCCTTATAACAAATTTCAAAATATGAGAGAAATGATTTTACACTACCCAAGATTTGCCTTTAATAAACATAAACAGTCTGGAGCTTTTGTTATAGAGTAAATAACACTTGTATGTCAAAAATGAATTTAAAATTCATCTTTGGATTTTAGTGACTATTATTATTATGGTGACTTTAGGTAAAGCAAATCAACGGTTATGAGGCATTTTAGCTTGGAAGTGGGATCATTGATCTTCAATCAGAAAGAGATTCTATATTGAAAAAGATACTATCATTTGCTTAAAAAATCGAGACTGTGAAGATTAAACTAAGAAAGTGCATGGTTAACATTCCTAAGGAGTTTAGAAAAATCGTTGCTGGTCTAGTAAAAATGTCCTTTGTCTTGATGCCAGGCAGTAAACAATTATTCATTTGATCTTGCTTTCACATATAAGGAAAAAAAAACTAGCTTATCGTACTCACCAAGCTCACAGAACAATCGAATCAAAACGACTTCCAACTTTTCCCACACCAATTTCTAAATTAAAAAATCCCGACACCAAACCCTGAGCATATCAAGAGGATAATACAATTATTACATCCTTAAAGAAGCAGACATATGTAAATTGATAATAATTGCTTCGAGGGAGTTTTGATCCCTCTTCATCATGTCAAAGCAATATCTTTGCTTAACAAGCAATTCCTGTTTGGCTTTTGTCCAGTAAAGACACAGTTTTGACCTGATGAACAGAAATCATAACCCCCTCGAATCAATTGCTGTCACGTAATTTGCATATGTCTGCTTTCTTTAAGGCTGTACTAATTATGTTATTCTAACCAGCAGCAATTTTATATTTTGTGATATTATGAAGAGTCGACAGACTTCAACCTCTCCCACATCAATTACTAAATTGGGGCTTAAATATGATAATGTTTATCAAAACAAGGCTAAAATAAAATTACTAACTTAAATTTAACATTTGCTCAGAGTTCCGTTAATCATTACTTTCCTTATATACGTAATGTATAAGGAAAGTATTGTGACGGGGTCGAAAATTCAAATTCGAGTTTTCGACGGGAGAGCACGTTTCAAGCATCCCTGATCACGAATCAAACATTTTTGAAGTGATGTCTGTGTGTGTGTGTGTGTGTGTGTGAAAGTATGTGTGTGTGTGTGTGTGTCAGTGAGTCTGTGGAGACGATAACTGACGAACGAATAGACCGATTCGAACGAAATTTGGTACAAAAATCACAATCCGTAAACACTGGAAGCCTATTGTTTTTATACGCAAGATATTGCACAGATTTCAAAAAAATTATCAAAAAGTCATATAAAATTTAAAAAAAAATTTTCCTATTGAGAAACATGTTCACTTTTCATATGTAATACCATGCGATAAATTGAGTGGCATCATTCTCGTGGATCTAGCTCATTCCATTCATGAGAAAAGATACTTTGAGTAATACTTTTGTATTTGAACGCCAATAGTCATTTATCTGCTATAAGAATAACTTATTTCTCCGTCAGTAAAGCTTGGCGAGATTTTGGCGACGAATTTGGCGTAATGTCGCCAACTTGGCGACTTTTTGAAATGTTGTCAAATGAACGAAAATCTCGCCAAATGGATTAAAATGACGCTAAATCAATGAAAATGACGACTAATTGTCGAAAACTCAATATCTTGGAAAGAATATAAGTATCTACTATAAGAAAAACCTATTTTTTTACTGTAAAAGTAGTAAATTCTTTACATTATATAAGGAAAGTCATGTGTTGCCCACATCAGATTTTTTGTAGTTGTTATCTGTCGTATGCAGTAAAAAAGTTGTGTCAATCAACTCAACTCGAAAGGGTACTGAGTCCAGTTATTTAGAGAAGGGTCACCTCAACAATGTCTATCCCTGCCATAGACTATCTTAATTAATGAACAACAAAAAAGCTAACCAGTGCATTCCCATGATCTTGTACCTTCTAGTAATCAATATAATTCCCGTGACAGGATATGTGTCCTGGTAATCTGAGAATGAAGCCCCTTAACTACTAGAAACGTATCAGCCCCATCTCTCCCCATGACGCCGCAGAAGGTAAAATTAAGGGAGTTGGCGTAACCATGGTCTGAGTAAAAATAGTAGAGAACTTAAAATTGTAGTTGGTTAAAATAACTGTTATTATTTTACAAGCTGGCACTGTTTCATTTGAAAAAAGAAAAAGTATATATATGGTTTTTGTTTATGTTTACTATAACTTTTGTATGTAAACAACATAACATTTGTTAATGTATAATGCTTATAAATAATTAATAATTACCAGTCTTGTTATTAAAAAAATATTTAAAATATAAATGTCATTAATAAATGAAGTATATGTAAATATTTCCTTTATTTTTTTTTAGCACTAATTACACTTTCTTTTATGCGCCAACGGCCGTACCGTGCTGAAAACACCGGTTCTCGTTAGATCACCGAAGTCAAGCAGCATCGGGCGCGGTTAGTACTTGGTGGGTGACCACCTCGGAACACCGCGTGCTGTTGGCCATCTCGGGTGCGCTATCCCCGTGGTTTGCGCGCTAGATTTGCACGCTACCACAAATGCCGCCGTGTTCATGCGGAGTACGATCACGTTAAACATGTGGGTCCGTAAGTCCTTCCGAGAGGTTGGTGGTAGGGGAAGGAGGGTACGGTCCCTGTGGATGCCTCCCCCACTGGGTTCCGGTCTAAATTGGGTGGCACTTCCCGGCCGTCCATACAGTTACCTTACACCTTTCTGGTAGGTCGGACGGTCTGGGTCTCAACAACAACAACTTTCTTTTATGCAATGCTTCTTTACAATGCAATTAAAAAGGAGTGTTTGGTATGCAAAATGCACAAATTCTGTTTGCGATTTGATGTATCGCATATAAATACGAATTTAGTAATTGGTATGGGAGTCAAATAATTTCAGTTATCATACCTCCTGCCAATTTAAAATGATGTGTATTGAAGAACTTTTACAATTTTAATTTAAAGTAATATCTTGAGAAGGGAAAGTGATAAAGTATTTATTTTTTGTATTCTGATAGTGGTTATGATAGAAGTAGACCTAAGCATTGAGGAATACGAATGTAATGAGAAGTTGGAATGGTGGCTTACTCTTCATGGATTTTAATTCAGAAGTTATTGTGGCAGGGTAGAAATCTCCGGAGTTCATTTCGGTGTAGAAACAGCAGAAACCGGACAAAATTTTAAAGTGTTAAAATGAAATTATCGTTCTAAAATTCAGTTCGACTGCTAATGAAATAACTATTCGAGAACTAAATAGTATAATTTATACAAAATCCGAAATAAACAAGAAAAACATGACGCGAATTTTCGCAAAATTGAAATGTTCCAATAAATGAAGTTTCAGACGCCTCAACTTAATTTGACAAGTTTGTTCTGAGAGGTCTTAACTGATTCAGCTATAGACGTATATATAGGATCTCCTAAAAGGGGGTGGGGGAGATGACTGAATTGGAGGGATGAAAGGAAGAATTCATGGTCATTGCCGCCCCTAACGCATGTTATCTCATTTGAAGGTCCCAGGGAAAGAGTCAGGTTACACCATTTTTGGAAAAAAGGGAAGTTTTCTGGAATTTTCAGTTTAAAAAGGTAGGGGGGGGGGGGGCAAAGAAGAAATAATCTGGGTATATTGATTACATGTTGCAGAGGTCTCAGCTGTATGCGTATGCAGGGCCATAACCAGAGACGAAATTGAAGAGGGAGCTGGACGGAAATTCAAGAACACAATTAATCATTATCATAATCATTAGCATCATTAGCATTTTTATAAACCATAATAGTTACTATTATACATTTCAATTCATATAAATTATTAACAAATAATTGAATATTTATATTTGCAAGCTAAGAGCTAATTATTAATATCCATATAGCTAATGCATCAATATTAATATATAATAATTACAATTGATTTCAATGTAAGAATTAAATAGTAATAAAGCTGTTAATAATTTGTAGAAACATTCTGAAATTAATACTTACCTACTTATCAGATAATTCTGACTCTATAATATATAACATTAAACCCCGCAATAATGCAAAAGTATCCTTATTTATTCCTCTTCATTCCGTCATTATTTTTAAATATTTTAAAATTAAATATGTAAATAAATGGATCATTAGTATAATCACAAATTCAGCTTAATTAAAAAATCTTTAAAATGAAGTAATTTTTAAAATAATCTCAAAGAAAGTTCTTTATGCAAAATTTGAATGACATTTTATATGATATTTCATACTAAAAATTTAATATTTTTATCAGGGGGCTGAGTATACCTCTTGGGGAGGGAAGGTGTATGTAGGATCTAAGAAAGGGAGAACATAACTGTATGGAGGGGGCAGTTTCATTTTACTGCTAACAATGCTGGAATTCGTGTTCCAATATGGACTGGAAAAAAAAAATCTGCGAGCACTATTAGCAACATATACCTTAGTTGGGAGATAAGGTGGGATGTCTGGGTATTATTCTCCAGGAACGTTTTCCATTTTCAAAATTCCAACGTTTAAAATATTGCTATTTCAGTAATTTATTAAAATGTCATACATTTCCATCTAGAAAATTATTGTCTTTCGTTAGATAACATGGCCAGGAAATATAAGCTCTAGTGCAGAATTATTCAACTGATTGTCATCAAAACTTTGTTCTGTATTTTACAGAAGTTGAAAAGCGTAAAAACTTAGAATGAGAAAATGTTAAACAAGTGTTTCTGCCACTACTTCTTTATTTTCTTTTTCGAGATAATTCTTTAACTTATACACAAAAGACGCAATGTACGCACCGTTCAGTATGTAAAAGGGCTTAGTTTATGAGACAAGTCTTTCAGCACAAACATTAACATTTTAACTTTAATTAAACATTTACTGCCATTAGAATAAGCAAATTTAATCTTTATGAAGAAAATATATTAATTCGCTGAATAACAACACTGAAAAGAATTTAATAAAAACCCATTTCTTCACACTGCACAAATTTCCGTTTTGTACTGCAGAAATTCTTGTTGTACTGCACAAGCTGTGCGCTAACTAATGTAATTTTTTGGCATATGGGAGGTGGGGGTTATCACCCTCCCCACTGCCTACGTTTCAGCAGCGATTAAAAAAAAAAACCTTCATTTATCACCCAGAAAATAATTATTAAAAATTTGATATTGAAAATTTCAGCAAAAACTATAATGTCAAGGAAATCTAAGTTATCAAAATAAACTCCTAATTTATAAATCGGTCATCCGCCCGGGAATGCTGTATGCAGCACCCGTATGGAGATATGCCTGTAAAACTACTAGAGACTTACTAGAGACATAACAAAACAAAACCCTAAGGATTATAAGGAAAGCCCCTAGATACTTAAGAAACTCGGAAATTAGGAAAGACTTCAAAATAAAAACTGTTAGAGCCCAAATTAAAAAACTAGCGCTTAAATTCTATAAAAATCTGCCATCTGTTCCAAATGAACTACTATTCAATCTGCATGATAATGATCATCGCAAGGCCAAATCACGTAAGAGACCCCGCGCGGTACTTAATATTTAAAATCGGAATTAGGTAAGTCCCAACTTAAATAGTTGATATTAAATAAAAACTCGATCAATGTTTTCTAAAAAATGTTCTTAAACCTTAAACTGCCAAATTGCTAGGAAATCCTTAGATCTGCATCGACTCCCCAAAATTACTCAAACTCTAAATGTGCAACAAACTGCCACACTAGGAGCTAAGTCAAATAATAAAAACAGTAAATCAAAAACCTCGAACCTCCAACTATGGGCAAATGAAATAATGTCACAGTATGAAGATAAGAACCACACCTAGAGATTGGAGATTAAAGGCGCTTTGGGCCTGGTGCTCTTTTCTGGACGAAACCCTTTCACTTTATAATGTCAAGCATTGTTGAATTCTTTGGTAAATAAAATAAAAAGATAAATTTTCAGTAAATTAAGTTTTGTTCTAATCGATCAATTAACATTTTTGAAGATCCCTCCCTCTTAAAAATTTTTCTAATTGTAAAAATATCAAGAGATCGCACAATGTGTGTGTTTTAGTGAAAAAAACGATTCTGCTCCTAAAAATTGTATAAATAGAGAATTTGGCGTCTATTATATTCATATGAGGATGTTGAGCATGCAAACTAAAATAAAATGGTCGGCAATTCTCGCAAAGTTATTATTAATACGGAATATTATACTTCATTTCACTTTAAAATCATAATTGGCTTAAACTGGTAATCGTCTGGGTCCTGATTAGCGCTCATGTTCATGTATGCCCTCCCCGCTGCCAAGTAAAAAGAAAGACACTTCCATTGCAGATAACATATTTTTTAGGAATCATTGAATGATAATGAAACTAATGTTCCTAGATGTGACCTACATATATGGTTATTAATTTGGCTGTCAAAATCCAATCCAAACTATTACTAAATTACAATTTGCATTTACGTTTTATTTAAAATATATATTTTAGCAGCAATATATTTTTGTGGAATGTTTGGAAATGGAAAGAAAATTCTCTCTTTATATTGATTCCTGATATAATTTTTGCAAAATCTGATTGTTCGTGGACTTTTGAAATGAGAGCTTTCGCGTTCGTTAAAGTGACAGTGGATAAATTTATCTAATTTTCTTGCTATTTGGATATAATTTTGCATATAAGGTGTTATATTTTGATATTATATGCAAAATATTAAGCTAATATTTAATTTCCTTTTTAAATATGTGAGGTGTTTCATACCAATCTGTAAAATTGACACACATAGAGCAAATTGTATGAGCAGTAAAGGCGTAAAAATCTCAGGTTGATATGATTAGTATTAAAGCTAAGAGAAAAATCTGATGTGGATAGCACATGACTTTCCCTGCAGACTCAAATTCATATTTTCTTTACTTCTTTAATAATTCATTAGATTGAGTTTAATTGAACAAAATAACACTAAATTTGCATTTTAATTCAATTTTTGTTTCTATTTGGTAACTGGATTTTTTCCCGAAATCGGCGTAACGAAAATGCAAGAAATCTCAAATATCTTGAGAACGGTTAGTCCTAAAGTATAATTCAGTGTGTTATATCATTTTCCTCTTCAAAAATTGCGTATAAAACAAAATTTAATTTATACATTTGAGCATACACTACTTAGTCTTTTTTTTTTAGATTTTTGTGATTTTGGCAGGCCATTTCGTAAAAAAAGGCAGGTTGTTCTTTTCCTAATCGTACCAAAATCTAATCAGCACCAGAGTATCCCACAAGTATCTTATCTACCAAATTCTGTGAAATTTGGTCAATTAGTATTTTATCTACAGTGGATACATGAAATTTTTGCGGACCATTTCGTAAAAAAGGCTGGTTCTTCTTTTCCGAATCGTACCAAATTCTAATCAGCACCAGAGTATCCAACAAGTAACTTAGCTATCAAATTTTGTGAAATTTGGTCAATTAATATTTCAGCTAAAGCGGATAAATGAAATTTTTACGAACCATTTCGCAAAAAAGGCGAGTTCTGTTTTTACGAATCGTACCAAAAACTAATCAGCACCAGGGTCACATCCAAGTGACTTATCTACCAAATTTTATGAAATTCGGTCCATTAGTTTTTGAGTTAGAGTGGATAAATACATTGCACTGACACACAGACAGACACACACACAGATGTCACTCTAAAAATACTTTTTTCGTATTCTAGAGGTCTCGAAACGTGTAGATCCGTCGAAAACTCGAGTTGCGATTTTCGACATGATTCCAATACTTTCCCTATACATTACCATGTATTGCAGGGAAAGTAATAAAGAACCCACGAAAGTAAACAGAACTTTAAACCTCATTTAATCACTTAAAAATATCGGAAAGAAAATTTTGTTTGGCCAATTTAAAAATTGGGATTTAGACTATATTTTTCTTTTTTGGACATACGCGGATCATCATGCTCAGATCACGATAGAACTGTTTGAAAATTGTTCTAAACAATGTTCCTCCTCCCCTTATCTAAATTTTATGTGCAGTGGTAGAATCATGTTCCAAATTCTCTCTAGGCACAGCACCTCCCTTTCTTTCATTCTGCTGTATTTTTCAGTCTCTGTGACAACTGAATAAGCAATCTGAGCATAATGGTGAACAGTGAATAACAAACACCATTTACAAGATTCCTTTCCTTGCATCAGAATCCCTTTTCTTGTGGCCGCACTTTGTTAGACAAACATTCTCCTTCAATAAATGGTTAAATGATATAATGATTGTTGAGGTTGTTAGGCCTTGAAGCGATTTAACCCGCTCTGGACTCAACAAAGGCTGTTTGGTACGAAGAAGAAAGGGGGTGTAGGCTACAAAGCATTCACACTATGGAAAATATGTGACTGGTCAATGGAAATGTGTTAAAAGTGTTATAATGATTACGTGTATTGTTTGAATCTTTGCATCACTTCACACTGTGCATTGTTAGGTAAGTACATTCTCGGCTATTTTTAACCCTTTTAAAAGCAAAGGGTTTGACTTTCATTGGTGATTTGTTTCTAAGGGGCGTATGCGAAAGCACCTGTTCACGTGGGAAAATAGTTTATTTCATGGTGCTTTAGAGTTGCCACAGTTTGCTGGAAAATGTCTAATGCATTTTCTCTGCATTTAAGTAAATGACTTAAAACTCCTGTTAACGAACGCTTTTAAATAATGGGAGTTTTTTCAATTCAGTGATTCATAAATGTGTTTAATTAACAGACACGTTATGTCAAATTTTGTCCTATGCTATGTTAAGAAAATATGAAACTTCGAATACATTTTGAAATTTTCGCTCGAACTAAAAAAAAACATTCTATCTAGTACTAAATTTTTTTTAATTACAATTCCGGATATAAAGTTTCGTGAAAATCCATTAATATTTGTGACTGCTATTGTGTACGCAAGAAATCGACTACCACAGACATCTGGCAGACAGACGGATACGTAGCAATGAGAAAGTATTGTTTACACGAAATGTTCGATTTCGAGATTTTGATGCCAATATATGTTTTAAGACCTCCTAAAAACGTTTTGACTATTTTTGGAGCGATGTGTGTAGTCGTCGATTTCTTGTGTAAAAATATATTAATCTATTCAAAATATGAAAAAAATTCAAAATATATAAGTTAATTCAAAATACTAAAAAATTTTACAGACAAGTTAAATAGATGACTTATGAACATTCAGAAAAATATTCCGATGACAGAAGATTGCTTTTATTAACATGTGGAAGAGAAAAGTTAGAAATTGATATCTGATTCTGTTAGAAACGTTATTTTGGTTTCCGGGGAAATTTCGAAATATCGAGCTTAATCATTGATTAGACGTCTTATAATATATTTAATTCGCTGAGGAAAAAGATAATAATTTTGAGGAGTTTTTTTTTTTTTCAGCTCTTGTTCTACTTTGCTCTTAGTATGGGACTGCTGTTAGAAATCAGTAATTTGTCGCAATTTTATTCGACTCTTTCTTTACAGAATCTCCCACTCATTCTTATAAATTCAAATAAATATCTAAAATATGATTCATAGATGTCTAAAGCTCGTTATATACACGCATCTATTACCCACTCCTGGACCAAATTAGTGAATATATTTCAGCATATGCGTAACCGTAACGGAAGGGAGGATATAACCGAATGGGAGATTACAGAGCTGGATGTTGTTTTTCAATTCAATATGGACTCTATGCGTAAACTGATGTAAATTTTCTAGCAACTTGTAGCGGAGATTATGACATCCCTGGCTATGCGCCAACGGCCTTACCGTGCTGAAAACACCGGTTCTCGTTAGATCACCGATGTCAAGCAGCATCGGGCGCGGTTAGTACTTGGGTGGGTGACCACCTGGGAACACCGCGTGCTGTTGGCACATTTCAGGTACGGTAGCCCGGTGGTTTGCGCGCTGGATTTGCACGTTGCCACAACTGCCGCCGTGTTCATGCGGAGTACGATCACGTTAAACATGTGGGTCCGTAAGTCATTCCGAGAGGTTGGTGGTAGGGGAAGGAGGGTACGGTCCCTGTGGATGCACTTCCCGGCCGTCCAAACGGTTACCTTACACCTTTCTGGTAGGTCGTACGGTCTGGGTCTCAACAACATCAACAACCCCTGGCTACGCTTAAGCGTAGAGCCCATTTTATTTATATCTCGTAAACAGTAAAATATTTTTGCCCCTTTCTAGTAACAAAGGGTCCAAACATACATTATTCGTAACTAACCGTATCAATAGTCTAAGAATATGTTCGTGACTATTTTAGAGTACTGATATTTATAATATTTTATAGTATAAAAAATCGGTCAGGATATTTGCATGAAAAGTGCCTGCCATCGAAGTTGCTATGATGTCGGAGAGGAGGGAGGGAGGGAGGGAGAGGCTGTCGACGATAGAATGAAAGTTTTATTGCACTAGATTTCGGTTTTCAATACGGACTCTATGGAAAATTAATGTCAATGGTGAACAGTGAATGATGAATAAACTGCCATCAATAGTGGTATGACCCTCAACCTGCTCTGTCAAAGATACTGCATGAGTTATTTGCTGATTGTTCTATGTGTGGAGTATTTTGCGTACATTTATATGTTTCTCTGTAATTGTGTGTGTATGTGCCTTTCTAGACTCTCCAGATTCTTCTCCGGTGATCCAGAAGGCTGAATATGTGTTTACTTATAATATCGACCGCGGGACAGAACCTTAAGGGAGTTGGATTTATAATTTCTCCCCCAGGGTTGGCAAAAAAGGGTAGGGATTGAAAAGTCTGTTCAGACTCCCCCCAATGACCTAGAAGTCTGACACTTTGCACACTTATAGTATCGAGTACGGGATAGGAACTTACTGAACCGGATTTTTGATTAAGATGACTATTTTCAGTATAAGAGGCATACATATTTAAGCAAAATGAAACTTTTTAAAAAATTGTAACCTAATTTATTTATCAAAAAATATTTGATCATAACTTATAAATTTTACTGATATCGACTTCTGCTTCAAAATATTTTCCTCTCTAGTATGAAATGTATGGAAGCATGAGCGTTGATAAGGAAGCTGGTGGAAGTCATAACTCGCCTCTTTATTGGTCGAAAAGTTACATTAGTTCTCGGTATATGGTACTTGGTACATATTTGAAAATAAAATTTAGCGTTATATACCATCCTCATTGCCCCCATTCAGTACTGTAACCCCGCCTTCTTCTTTTTTCTTCCGAGATCCTGATTATACCTAAGTATAGAGGATGTTAAAAAAATAAAATTAAAAAAGCAAGAAATAAAAAAGCGGAATGAAATTTAGAAACCTTCCAGCCGCCAACTGGTTATTTCCCACTTAACTTACATATTCGTAAACACATCGCAGTTAATCACAACTGTTATTATACATTTTTAAGTGCTAAACTCTCTCTGCACAAAACGTTTATACTTTATTTTCTGTTGCCACCAAAACTGTAATTGATTTATAATTTTTATTAAGATAGATAAAAAACGGGAAAATGATATGTTCCTGTGAGGGATTACGAGAAGAGAAAAACTACTCACCCACTTACGGTAGCGAGAGAGGAAATATTTTCATATCCCTGTCAGAGATTATAACTTACATCAAATAATCGGATCTCAGATTAATGACATTTGATTGACCCGGGTCCTCGGACGAAACGTGACTGCGGTTTAATATCGCCTTCATGCCAGTGCTGCCCTCTCTCGGTGGTTTCTTAGAAATTGCGTTCGGAGATTCGGTGTTTCAATGACTGGGAATATTATTTCTCATTGGAAATCTACGATTGAAACTTACTTTAGATTTTAAAATCGATTAAATCGGAATCAGAACATTAAAAATATTTTAATTATATACTCTTTGTACAGTAAGATTTTTTATTTTATATATAATAAAATTGATGTGTCCTGTATTTTACTTTACCTTGATTTAATTTTGAAAGACAAATTTTGAAAGAAAACAAATTGGTCCCTTCTTCTGGCACGATCGCACAGAAAATTCTTAGGTCCTATTTTTGTTACAGATTGTAATGGGCATTAAGAATCCGCATATAAAATATTATAGAAATCACTTTATATCACGATTCTTTGAGTTTAAAAATAGTTGCAAAGTGTTAACGCATTTGATATTAGGAAGTATATTTAGTTTCTTTTCTATACATTTTTTATTCTATGTCAAATACTTGCTAAACAACGTAAGTTATGTTAAAAATCTAAATTATGTCATTTGCTTTTAAGTAAGAAATTAAATATAAAATGACAATTTCTTTAATATTTTATGACATAATCATTTTATTTTGTAAAAAGAGAAGTTTAAACAAACTGATTCACGATTGATTGACGATATATTTTATGACATAATTATTTTGTTTTGTAAATAGGGACGTTTAAATAAATTAATTGGCGATTTTTCTCTAATGCAACCTCCTTGAAAATCCGTAGGTCCCTTACGTTTTTGAATGCATTGGTATCTTACCCATAGACTCATACATATACACCATTATAAAAAAAAATCTAATATGGGCAGCATATGATTTTTCCAGCAGATTCAAATGCATCTTCTTCTTATTTCTTTAATAATTCATTTGAGTTTAATTGCATAAAATAACATGCATAATTATTTAAAATGACACTAAATTTGCATTTTTAATTCCGTTTTCGTTTTGATTTGGTAACTGCGCGTATTTTCAAAGGGAGCCTAACAAATATGCGAAAACAAAAACTAAAATATCTCGAAAACAGCTATAGAGTAATAGGATTGGTCTTATTCTTTTCATTGCTAAAAATTACGTATATAACAAGCATTTAATAGATACAGTTGAACATATGTAGTCTTTGATTTAGGAATTTGATGATTTTTTCGGGCTATTTTGCAAAAAAAGGCAGGTTCTTTTTTCTGAATTGCACAAAAATCTAATTAGGACCAGGATAACTCACACTTGATTTATCTACCAAATTTTATGGAATTTGGTCAAATAGACTTTTAGCTAAAGTGGATGCATATGCCTTTTGCGGTCATTTTGCAAAAATAGGCAGATTTTTTTATCCCTAATTATACCAAAATCTAATCAGCGCCAGTGTAACTCACAAGCGATTTATCGTTAAATTTTTATGAAATTTGGTCGATTAGTTTTTGAGTTAGAGTGGATACATACATTGCACTCACACACACACACACACACACACACACATACGCCACTACCAAAAATTTTTTTTCGTGTTCTAGAGGTACCAAAACGTATAGTTCCGTCGAAAACTCGAGTTGCGATTTTCGTCACGATTCCAATACTTTTCCTATGCATTACCACATATTGAGGAAAGTAAAATGGTTCTCTTGTGTTAATCTATTGACGAAATCGTTCCAAATTTCGTTTCACTAACTTCAGTTTGTTCGAGTGGTGTTATGTCTGCAGTCTCACAGAAAGACACACAAATAGATAGACATTTATAGATATTTATTAGGAATTTACTAATTAATATTTAGGGAACTTAAAACGTGCCAACGTCGTTGTGAGATTGAGGTTTTCCATTCATTGAGAATATTATTGACAATATTTCCGTAAAGAATTTCCGATAAAATATAAATGTTCACATATGCCCTATGTTCACATCTGGTCCCCTTTCCCATACACATGTGCATATCTGAATTATAAATTTATAAAGAAATTTTGAGTTTCAAAATATGTATCGTAAAAGTATAATCCAACAAGAAGCATGTTTCACTTTCGATATACAATATCCAACTGCAGACGAAAATTTATTTATTAATTTTTGTCTACCGTTACATGAGAAAAATTAACTACATACCAAGTGAAACTCCCTGAAAATATAGTTTATGGGGGATTTTGGTTTATTTTACTGGGCTATGTTATATCAAATTTTTGTAAAAAATATCGTATAAAATTTATGTATTTGTTCAATTATTTTGATTTGTTACTTTTCTTGAAACAGCAAAATTTTAAAAACTTACCCAAAAAACCTGGGTCAAAAAAACAGAGAATTTTAATATACTTTATAGATGGCATCAAAGACGGTATTTCTTCTATATATCGTTAGTTTATGAAGCAGAAATGGAAAAATTATACAACTGTCACTTAGGTACAAAAAAATATATATAATAGTAAGTAAAATGCACAATTCAAAATATGAAATGTTATAGAGTTCAATATACAACATATATGTTCTATTTATGTTCACAGAAGCAATAATTTAGTCTCAACTTCTGACTTATTAAAGTCTGAGATTAATTGTTTGCAAGTTTGTGATTTCTCCTCTAAAATTACTGGTCGTGCTTAAAATTTTCTGAGAAACCGCAGTAATAGGATATTAGGTTCTTTTCCATGGTCGGTACTACAAATGTGGAAATACTCAGCTTTTTAGGTCACCGAGGGTCGTTTGGAGGGTTAGGAAAAACTACTCTATTTCAAGGTTTTCAAAGTCACCCCAATGTTTACTCCCTTTCAGCGTGAATTCAAACGTCCGGCTTTGTTAAGTTTTCACTCGTGGTCAATAATACGAGTGTGCAGAAATTCAGTCTTCTAGGTCACCGATGGCAATATGTACAATAACAATACTACAGTAAGTTTAGAAAAATACATGAAATTATTAATAGAACTATTAATAAAATAGTCAGGATAATTGTAAGTTTAGCAGTTACGTTTAAGATTATTAATATATAGATATATAGTGATAATTTTTATTAGTCTATGTATTCTGTATAGCTGGCTAGGAATAATGTTCTTAAATAATATAATGGGATTACAAGAATGTAATGAAATGAGCTTATTGATAAAGTTGTAAATATCTTTCTTATCATGATCTAAGTTTAAATTCAAAGCTAAATAACTAACATTTTGACTAACACTAGGTTCGTT
Source organism: Amaurobius ferox (assembly GCA_951213105.1). Lineage (NCBI taxonomy): Eukaryota > Metazoa > Arthropoda > Arachnida > Araneae > Amaurobiidae > Amaurobius > Amaurobius ferox. The sequence continues at coordinate 105,649,657 of OX578148.1, read as the reverse complement.
AAAGATTAATGCTAGGTTAGTTAGGTACAAATCAATATTGATATCATTAGTTTCATTAAGGATAAGGCAAATTAAGCTATCAACATTTCGATAACATTTATAGGCATTAGATTTAAATTTATTTTTATAATGATATAGATTTCCGTTTGCTAGAATACTACTACTGCACTCCCCCCTACCCTTTTCACCTGATTGTTTGTAAATATATCTTATTTCTCTGAATTAAATAGTCATTGTACAAGGTGACTCTTGTACAAGGTGATGGGAAAACGGCCATCGATATTCTTGCTGTGTGTGCTGTTGCTCCGTCTTGTTGGAACCAGATGTTGTCAATCAATTGTAGAAAATTCAGCAGTTCATGCGCAACAAAATTTTCCAGCATGGTAACATAACCGAACATACATTTTTGTTGTCTCGAGACAATAATCATTTTTAAAGGCACGATGATGTTCCGTAAAAGCACGATACGTACCAATCCACTGCTCCATGATTACTATATGGCAAGATGTTGTTGCAGGATTTTATATGCCCTTCATCATTACCTGTCTCCCAGGGCTGCCCCAACAAGATTTAAAAGTTCCCGTTCTTTTGAGTCTCATGTATAATACAAAGTAATAGCTTGCTGTCAGCATCGTAATTAGTTATCTCTATGCAATTGTTTTAAATAATGCTATTCATAAACATGATCACATTTTTGATTGGTCATGTAATGCGTAATATCGAGTATTATTCGTATAAAGTACTTTCATAAAATGTACCTTTCTGGAATAATCCGAGAAAACATTTATAAAGTAGGCATCAAACGCTAATGCTTGGTAAAATTTCCATTGTTTGTAATTATTTCAAATGCGTAATAGACGAGGTTTATCTCGCAGATAATTTCGACGCAATACAGTGTGTAAGTACATGCTCTCCAAATTTGCACACCCCATTTTACATGTTTTCCTTATATTGCGAGATCCAAAAATCGACAATTCAATCTTGGTTCCCTAAACTTAAGACTGTTTTCCCTTACAAAATATAATTTTAAACTTGTTTTAAGAATAATTGAATGGATAACATACAACTTTAAATATCCAAATTTATTTTTATATGCATAAGCTTGTTCTGTGTGTATGAACTTTGCAACAAGTTTCAAAGTTGTTGCAGTTTAGTGCAACTTGATCTCAAATGTTATGAAATGTGATGCTTGTTAGTACTGAATTTGCCGCCTCCTTAGAGGTTTAGAAAATCTTGGCATATAACAAGCTGTCTTGCTACCATTGCAGGTATTAGATATTCCATGTTGATGAGTGCATTAAAAGCGTGAAACCGGTCACTGGATGTTATCCTCCACAATGAGAGCGCAATGCTGACTTCTCCTTTCATCATCGAAATTTTATGACTAGAAATTCCATTTTTTCATATCCGTAACATAGAGAAAGGAAAAAGTTCCTTAAGTATACATATTACATTTATATTGATGAAAAATTATGTGAATTTTAATATTTATTTATAACTAGCAGCATACCCGTTCTTCGTACGGAGTATATAATATAAAGAAACTTGAAATTCACAATCATGCGCAAATCCTTATAGTATACTAAATGACATTTTTAATCAAAATATTCTGTTAAAATATTTAATACATTGCTCCTAAAAAAAAGTTTAAGAATCTCTGTACTCGCTATATAAAATTATCTTTATGGACATATCTGAAGAATAAAACATCCTGGATCCTTATGTAAGCAAATATAAAAAAAAAATATGGAATTGAATCAATATATGCAAAATAAAAGCGTTAAAATTGTATGGAACCCGTACTAATTATATACGCGTATATTAGAAAATATAACCTCTATTAGTAGATTACATGTATAAATTGAAAATACCAATAAACCCGTAATCTTTTAATCTGAAGACAGTCATTTATTCCAATATATGTCAAAATGAAAGTGCTAAAATTATATGGGAATATACGAGGCATGTTTTTTATGTAAGTACCGTTTTGCGATTCCGCCGCCGCAGCGCTACGGTCGGCGTTCCGCGCATGCGCGCTGGTTACCTACATCTCTTGTCTACGCACTGACGCCATTACAGTCTGATTCTTCATTGTATACGTTGTTTACTGAGTGTTTAAGATGCCTCCGACAATCGTGAGTCCCGCCGATTGTGAAGTACGGGCTGTTATACGATTTCTTAGTGCTAAAGGCGTAAAACCGATCGATATTCATCGTGAGATCTGTGAAGTTTACGGACAAAACATTATGAGTGATGGAATAGTAAGGAAATGGGTGAGAGCATTTAAAGATGGCCGCACAAATGTGCATGATGAAGAACGGAGTGGGCGTCCTTCGGTCTTTAATGAAGATTTGGTGCAGAAAGTGGAAGAAAAGGTGAGAGAAAACAGACGCTTTACAATTTCATCAATGTGCGACTGGTTTCCTCAATATTCTCGTAGTGTTTTGTATCGCATTGTGACCGAGAACTTGAATTACCGGAAATTGTGTTCACGTTGGGTTCCAAAAATGTTGACGGATTTGCACAAAACCCAACGTTTAGGCAGTGCATTGACTTTCCTTGAGCGGTACCACAATGAAGGTGAAGATTTTTTAGACCAAATTGTTACTGGTGACGAAACATGGGTGGCCTACGTCACACCAGAATCAAAACAACAATCCATGGAATGGCGACATTCATCATCACCCAAAAGAGTGAAGTTTAAGCAAACAATTTCTGCCCGGAAAATCATGTGCACAGTTTTTTGGGACAAAAAAGGAGTATTGCTAGTGGAGTTTCTGCCTCGTAATGAGACAATCAATGCAGCGTCTTATTGTGAGACATTGAACAATCTGCGTCGTGCAATCCAGAACAAAAGACGTGGCAAGTTGAGTAAGGGTATCGTTTTGCTGCATGACAATGCCCGTCCACATGTGGCTAATCGGACCAAAGATCTCATCAAATCTTTTAAATGGGAAACTCTAGATCATCCTCCATACAGCCCTGATCTGGCGCCCAGCGACTACCATTTGTTCCTGCACTTGAAGAAACACCTGGGTGGTCAGCGTCTTCAAGACGATAACGAAGTCAAAACAGTTGTGATACAGTGGTTAACAAGTCAGGCGGCAGAATTTTATGAGGAGGGTATTCAAAAACTGGTGCCACGTTATGACAAGTATATCAATAATAATAATAATGTTTAAACCTGAAGAGTGTAATTGATATTATTCAGTCCAAATTGAAATGGCAATGAAATTTATTTTATATACATATCTTCATTATTCAAATCGGAAAGGATTTAATAAAAATCGTCTGCCGCATAAACACATTGGATTTAAATCCGTTGCTAAGCGACGTATCATTTGCTTCAAATAAATTGGTAGAAAAAATATCGTCTAAATAATTATATTTCTATGGAACTTTTGGCGACATTTTCGTCAAATTAGCGACATTTTAAAAAATCGCCAAATTTATCGCCAAGTGGGACTGTAGAACTGACAGTCCCACTTGGCGACAAATTTACGAAATATCATCACAATACTATCCCCTAACAAAACACAATTAATTCCATTTATTTAGCTCATTTTTATCAATTTCAAGATATTTTTATAGATTTGAAAATATTTTTATCAATTTAGTGACCTTTTAAAAATTCGCTAAATATATTACTAAGTAGGATGGTTGGTCTGACAGATAAATGCTAACCAAACATCATTTCAGTACTCTCTTCTAACAAAACAAAATAAATTTCATTGCTATGCGTCGTTTTTATCAATTTGGCGACATTTCCGTCAAATTGGCAAAGTTTAAGAAAAGTTGTCAAATTAGCGATATCCTGCCAAATTCGTTGCTCTGAATTTGCAGATCTGAATGAAACATCCTTATCCCGTTTCAATATACTAAATGAAAACACTACAATTGTATTAGAAGATATACCCGCTCTACTCTTTTTCTGTTTCAACAATCGGCTAAATGAATTTATTGGCTAAACACAATATATGAGTTTAGTAGCTAAATACGATATAAGCTTGAAAACTCTTTGCAAAAATAAATGAAATTGATGTACGCAGTCAGCAATTAATATAATAAAAAGAAAAATCAAACCGTTCATACATAAGATATACTTTTATATCCATTTATCCATTTATTTATTATTCAAATCGAAAAAAAATAATAAAAACATTAACAAACTCATTTAATTTAATTGCGATGCCGAACAACATGATTTGTCCTCATAAAATGTTATAATTTATTAACCACTAACAGCACACCAGTTCGTCGTACGGAGTATATAATATAAAGAAACTTATAGTTCGCAATCTTGTCCAAATTCTGTTAAAATATTAAATTTATTGCTCCTAAAGAGAAGTTTAAGAATATATGTTCTCACTATGCAAAATTATCTTCACGGGCAGATCAAAACATCCTGGCCCATTTTGTAAGCAAATTTTCAGAAGAAAAAAAAGGAATTGAATCAATATATGCAACCCAGTACTAATCATATTGTCGCAGATTAGAAAATATGCCAATGTGTTAGTAGAAGATTACCCGTATTACAATATAAGTCTCAAAAATATTTGCCAAAATAAAAGAGATGACGTAATAAATTGAAAATATCAATAATATCCGTACTCTTTATACCAGAAGGTCGTAATTGATTCCAATATATGCCAATATATATCAAAACATATGTCAATATACCTGTACTACTTATATTCTCGTAGATTAAAGGATATACACGTGTGTTTGTAGAAGATTATTCGTACAACATACAATATGTGAGTTTAAACAATTTTTGTCATAATAAAATAATTGCATAATAACTTGAAAATATCAATAATCCCTGAAGAAATAATCCCCGAAAATATCAATAATAATAATTTCTAAACCTGAAGACCGTAATTGATATTATCCAGTCAAAAATGCTATAAGAAAAATCAAATCGTTATTTTCTAAAATATATTTTTATATCCATTTACTTATTATTCAAATCCAAAAAATAATTATTAAAATTAACAGACAGATTTAATTTAATTGCGTTTCTGAGTAACATGCTATAAGATAGAATCTTATATCATGTTAAATATGTCATGTCTTATATCATAAACTGCGAAATTAAATAACCATTTTGATTTCTTTATACTTCTCATTGTTCCGTAAAATCTTGTTTTAAATGAAACATGGAGATAGATTTCCCCTTTAAATCATGTTTCAAACAGTTCATGTTTTCAGAAAGTGACCAATTAGCGCAAAAAATCTCCCATCAAACTCAGAGATTAAATTTTAATTCACTTTCAAACGATTTTCAGGCTTTTAGGAGTTCCGTTTTTCATTAATATCTCGACAACCCCTGGTCTTAGAAACTCGAAACTTGGGCACAATTTATGGGGGGCTATTTCAAGGCTATTCACCAAATTTCATTAAATTCGGTTCAGCCGTTTTCCCGTGATGATGAGACAAACGAAAATTTCGTTTTTTACTAATATCTCGAGAACCACTGGTCGTAAAAACTCAAAACACGGATATAATTTTCAGTGGGGCTATTTCTAGGCTACCCACAAAATTTCATCAAATTCGGTTCAGCCGTTCTCCCGTGATGATGGGACAAACAGACAGACAGACAGATTTTCATTTTTAACATTTTACAACAAAGTTGAAAAGTGTTTATGACTTTGTTCATTCTGTCTGTCTGTCTGTCTGTCTGTCTGTCTGTCTGTCTGTCTGTCTGTCCGTTAGCACGATAACTGCCGTAAAAATGAGTTTATCAAAATGAAATTTTAGTATGTTGTTCAGACGGTCTGTAGGACCTATGGGAATATAAATAAATAATATCACCCAATTAGTTTTTTATTGAACCCGGGTTGAAAAAATGAAATACATTGAACCCTATGGGACCTAATTTTTCAAACATTTTTTAAGTAAATTTAAAATTCACGAATTGCTTCGAAATTTTTAGGAAATATTCACATTATCCCATAGAATATATAAAAAAAAATTCAGTAAAATATGTTAAGTAGTTTTTTAATTAAAAAAATTATTTAATATAGGGAAAAAAACAAATTCAATTAAATTCTGACTTTGGGATATCTTCCAGAAAGAAAAGAGAGAGATATTATATAATAAATATCTCTCCATTTGTTTAAATGTGTTGCATATGGGAGTGGCTTCATATTTTAAGATAAATTTGGTAGATAACAATTTTTCATTTTTTTTAAATTTTATATAACTCTTCATGATAAATTTAATTGATGGCATTTTAAATGCACTTTCCTACGTCCTAGAAAGTTAAAATTTGGTACACAGCTTAAATTTGTTGAACATTTTATTCGACTAAAATTTGATGGATCTTTAAATATAGATTATACATTTTTTTCGAAATGGCCTGAAAATAATCCCCGTTCACTTCTATAAATCATTGGTGTAATATTGTTAAAAATTCTGATGTGGACAGCACATGTCTTTCTCTGCAGACTCATATTCGTTCTCTTTATTTATTCAATGATAATTTGAGTTTATCTGCACAACATAAGTATTTTAAATGACATTGAATTTACACGTTAAACTTAAATTTGGTTCTCATTTGATAGCTGGACTTATTGTCAAAGGTGGCGTAGCGAAAACGCGAAAAAACTAGAATATCTCAAGAACGGCTAGTCCTAGAGTAATGGGGTTAGTCTTATTCTTTTTGTTGTCAAAAATCACATATAAAATAGGAATTTAATTGATATAATTGAGCACACGTAGTCTTTTATTTTTATATATAACGATTTTTGCTGGCCATTTCGCAAAAATAGCCCGTTCCTTTTTCCCGAATCGTAGTAGAATAACCTACAAATGATTTATATACAAAATTTTGTTAAATTTGGTATATAAATCACTTGTAGGTTATTGAAATATTATACTCCAAATTTTGTTAAATTTGGTTCATTAGTTTTTAGCTAGAGTGGATAAAGGCAATTTCTGCGGCCATTTCGCAAAGAAGGCAGATTCTTTTATTACGAATCGTACTATAATCTAATGAACATCAGGATTTCCCACAAAAAACATACCTACCAAATTGTATGAAATTCGGTCCATTAGTTTTTCAATTAGAGTGGATGTAATATCCACACAGACACACAGAAACATACACAGATACACCCTTACACACACAGACGTCTTCCTAAAAGTAGTTTTTTCGTGTTCTAGAAGTCCCAAAACGTGTAGATACTTTGAAAATTCGAGTTCCGATCTTCGGCACGATTCCAATACTTTGAGTACATACACATACACATATATATTATCTGTGTATTATCTGTGTATCTAAATTCCGTGCCTATGCAATTACAATAGTTGTGATTTTAAATGATCCCTAAACTTTTATTATTTCTTCAAGGAAGCCTAATTTTAACATATGCAGAATGCAAATATCTCAAGCGATTGTAAGATGAATTACATAAGAATTGCTGAATTTTTTTCACACAAAATTATTTAGCTCTGGAGTCTGGAATACAAGTTATATGAATGAAATATTCATTGATTTTGCATAAAGAATCAGATGATTTATATTTCGATACAGTTTTAAATATTTAAGTATAATAAATTACTGTAGTACTGTGATAATGTAAAAGATATTACCACTGAATGAATCACATTTTAGAAATTTTTAAATGAAATTACATTTCAGTTGGAAAGTGTTTCATAATCAATGCTTATGCATGATTGATCTTTCTTGTTATTTATATAGATGTGTTAGTAGAATATTACCCGTATTACAATATAAGTCTCAAAAATATTTGCCAAAATAAAAGAGATGACGTAATAAATTGAAAATATCAATAATATCCGTACTCTTTATACCAGAAGGTCGTAATTGATTCCATTATATGCCAATATATATCAAAACATATGTCAATATACCTATACTACTTATATTCTCGTAGATTAAAGGATATACACGTGTGTTTGTAGAAGATTATTCGTACAACATACAATATGTGAGTTTAAACAATTTTTGTCATAATAAAATAATTGCATAATAACTTGAAAATATCAATAATCCCTGAAGAAATAATCCCTGAAGAAATAATCCCCGAAAATATCAATAATAATAATTTCTAAACCTGAAGACCGTAATTGATATTATCCAGTCAAAAATGCTATAAGAAAAATCAAATCGTTCTTTTCTAAAATATATTTTTATATCCATTTACTTATTATTCAAATCCAAAAAATAATTATTAAAATTAACAGACAGATTTAATTTAATTGCGTTTCTGAGTAACATGCTATAAGATAGAATCTTATATCATGTTAAATATGTCATGTCTTATATCATAAACTGCGAAATCAAATAACCATTTTGATTTCTTTATACTTCTCATTGTTCCGTAAAATCTTGTTTTAAATAAAACATGGAGATAGATTTCCCCTTTAAATCATGTTTCAAACAGTTCATGTTTTCAGAAAGTGACTAATTAGCGCAAAAAATCTCCCATCAAACTCAGAGATTAAATTTTAATTCACTTTCAAACGATTTTCAAGCTTTTAGGAGTTCCGTTTTTCATTAATATCTCGACAACCCCTGGTCTTAGAAACTCGAAACTTGGGCAAAATTTATGGGGGGCTATTTCAAGGCTATTCACCAAATTTCATTAAATTCGGTTCAGCCGTTTTCCCGTGATGATGAGACAAACGAAAATTTTGTTTTTTACCAATATCTCGAGAACCACTGGTCGTAAAAACTCAAAACACGGATATAATTTTAAGTGGGGCTATTTCTAGGCTACCCACAAAATTTCATCAAATTCGGTTCAGCCGTTCTCCCGTGATGATGGGACAAACAGACAGACAGACAGACAGACAGACAGACAGATTTTCATTTTTATTTATATAAGATAAAAATGGTTAAAATTCATAGGTAATATATACTATTCAATATGGACAAAAAGTTCCCCTTCTAATTTTTTTCACACTGAAATTAAATTAAAAATTAAATGCAAATTTTATCTAAAAATTTCAATTATTTCTGATACATTTTCAGTAATATGTATAGTATATGAGAGGTTAACTTCAATACTCCTTTGAAGAAATCTGGCGTATGTCTCAAAGAAGTTAATTTCTAAGTTAATTTCTTAAAAGCAGCAGTTTTATTTATTGTGATATCAGAGGTGTTCACTAAATATTGCATAAGATCTACTTTTATAGTAAAAATCCATTCGCAATTTATTTTCCCAGTAAAAATCTTTATTTGCAATCTACTTTTCCATTAAAAATCCATTCGCGATCTACTTTTTCAGAAATTGATCCAAAAAAACACTTTCCCATAAAATATAGTATAGAACAATTTTAGCACAATATACTTCCGCATTTCACACATTTTTATAGATTTAGAGATCGACCAAATATCCTTATGTGATTGACCGGTAGGAGATACATGTTACGGACACCCCTATACGTGTTGTTTATTTTATACTACGTATACTCTCAGTTGTGCATTGCGTTTTGAACGAGCATGCTTGTATCCTTATTATATACATATTTTATACTTTTCTTAGCTTTTTATAAGCTTCTTTAATATTAATAAAGAATAAACAGATGTATTTTATCAATAAAGCCGATCATCTTTAAGAATCAATATCAACCAAGATTTTGTATAAATAAATTAATCTGCAAAGTTTGGCGTGCATTCCTACAGAAGTTAAAGACAGTACATGGGGATACTTGCATGACTTGTGGCGCTCGTAATAATTATGTAATAATTATATAATAAAGAAATTTGCACACAATTTTCATCCTAACTTTCAAATTTATACCATACATATGTTGAAATCTGAAATAATTAGAAATCGGTTGTGGGCCACGTAAGCTATCATAACAGATAGAGGATTGTATTGATTGTAAACTGAACAAAACTCGTTATGCGAAGGAATATATTGCTGGTCCATCGATAGTTATTGTATCGATGCATCACCAGCTTCATATGTTATGGATACAAATAAGCGATGCATAAGGGCCAGCTTCGATATACTGATACCTTAAAGAAAGAGTACAATGCATCTTTGAAGCCCTGATACCCCTTTTTGTGTGGGTTTTGTGTTAATGAGACTTATAACCTGAACCTAACTCAATTATGAATTCATTCATTCAACAAAAATCAAATGTAACAAGCTTTATTACAAGCTTTGACGGAAGCCTCACTAGTGTATAATAAATGTTATTGAATCAAAACCAATACCTGTCAAATTGGAGAAGTAGTAGATGCTGAAACAGAAGACTCACAAGTACAGTACAAGATCTAACTTCTTCAAATCTTAGTGGAGTTGCTGACACAGCAGTTAACAGAACAACATGCTTTTAACCCCTAATACCCATGGATCGATCAACCATTGGTGGATGATGTCCCCATACAGACAAGTAGAGGACATGTTTTGAAAGGATTATCTTGCAATGCACGCCTATTCTTTCCTTTGTGATTTACTTGGGGCCCTGATAAAGAATCACTATATATGTAATTCGCGAAGTTGTAAGAAATAATACAGGACATTGAAAAGAAAGATAGTATGTGGAGCGGAGTGTAACAATTGTATTGCAGTGTTCACAGTTTTGTGACAAAGTTTCTTACTTTGTGGTCCCATATTCTCATATTTTACTTTCGGGAATTTGTGTGTCCCATGCAAATACTTATACTGAAACACTCAGTAATGAGATGTATCATGTTCTTCATCAAACTGACGATTTGCTTTTGATGGAGCTACTAACATACAGTTTCTACCTCCGATATGAGACAATATTTGTACAATACATGTCTTATTTGAGAAGAGCATTGGAATGAATGTATAAAAAATAATAATAGCTTGATTGGATCAATGAAATGATCTAAAAATAAAATGCCGAGGATTTAAAGGCGTTTGTATTTCGGAGCACCTGAGGGAGAACCATCGCATCTCCACTTCGAATAGCAACATTTTTTCATTTAGCACTTTGTGCTATAGCAATGCGATGTTAAGCATTTATTCCACTGATGCGAGTTGCTGATTGGTTGAGCTGGTGGTTTATACGCGTGGTTTGTAATACAAAATAATAGAAAAAGAAATGCAGTTAATCGAAAGAAGTTTCGTGCAGGACAGAGCACCAGGCGCGAAGCGCCTTTAATCTCCAATCTCAATATATGGTTCGCATCTTCATGCTGTGACATTATTTCATTGACCCATGATATGGAGGCTCGAATTTTTTTTTATTTACTATTTTATTTTTGACTTGGCTCCTAGTGTGGCAGTTTATTGCACATTTTGAATTAGTCAGCTTGGGGGGTTGATGCAGATCTGAGGGTTACCTAGCAATTTGGCAGTTTAAGGATTAAGAATATTTTTTAAATTTGAAAAATATTGATCGCGATATTTAATTAATTTCAGTTGCTAGTCAAGGGGTTTACCTAAATCCGGTTATTCAAGGTTAAGTACTGCACGGGGTCTCTTACGAGATTTGGCCTTGCGATGATCATAGTCAGATAGACTGAATAGAAGTTCATTTGGAACTTAAGGCAGGTTGTCGTAGAATTTTAGCGCTAGCTTTTTAATTTGGGCTCTCACGGTTTTTATTTTAAAGTCTTTTCTAATCACCGAGTTCCTTAAATACCTACGGGCTTTCCTGATACACCTTAGGATTTTATTTTGTCTTGTTTCTAAGATGTCTATGGTAGTTTTACAGGCATATCCCCATAGGGTGCTGCATACAGCATTCCCGGGCGGATGACCGATTTGTATATTAGAAGTTTGTTTTGATAATTAAGATTTCCGTTTCCTATCATTGGGTATAAAGCTCCTGTGGCATTATACGCTTTTTTGATTATATTTGTTACGTGCAATTTCCAAGTTAGGTGGGAGTCTATCGTTACCCCCAGGTATTTAGTTGATTTTTCCGCGCGTAGTGCTTGGTTGTTTATATACAGAGGCGGCGGGGGTTTATGCTTCCTAGAGAAGTAAATCCAATGACATTTATTGGGGTTTAATTTTATTCGCCATTTTTCCAGCCATGTTTGGAGTATGTCTAAGTGTTGTTGTAGCTGTCTGTGCATTACTGTGAGATAAGTGTGTTTTGCAAGTATCGCACTGTCGTCTGCATAGAGTGCCAGCTCGGTGTTTGGAGTTATGGGGTTGTCATTCAGGTATATGTTAAAAAGTGTCGGGCCCAGGATGGATCCTTGCGGTACACTACTTTTTATGAGCTTGGGTGTAGATAAGCTATCTTTAACTCTGACTTGAAAGTGTCTGTTATTTAAGTATGAAATTAAAAGTTTGACTAGTGCGTCAGGGACTTTTAGGGTGATCAATTTGTATGCTAAACCACAGTGCCACACTTTATCAAAGGCTTTTTGTATATCCAGGAAAATTGCAGCTGTGGGTGTCTTGGTATTTAGTCCAGAAGATATGTACTCTACCACTCTCAGCAGTTGATGAGTGGTGGAGTGTTTTGGCCGAAATCCAAACTGCTCCGGAATGATAATGTCATTCTCACTAAGGTGCGTGTTCAGTCTCTTAAGAATTATTTTCTCAGTAATTTTACTAAGTGTTGGCAGTAGGCTAATTGGTCTATAGTTGGCTGGAATTGTGGCATCCTCTCCTGCCTTATAGATCGGTATAATTATCGCGTCCTTCCATTCTTTAGGGAAATAGTTTAATTTTAGTATTTTATTTATTAAAATGGTTATGAAAAAATTATATTTAAGGCTAGGTTTTTGACCGCTACGTTCCTGATTTTGTCGTGTCCTGGGCTCCTACGGTTCTATTTACGGTTGATAATTTCGACTATCTCTTGCGGGGTGGCTGGCTTAATTTCAGCCGTGACCGGAGAATTTCTAAAGTTATGCAGTCACTCACATAAATGGGAAATTATTTTAATAAAATTGTTTTTATTCAAAAGTGGAAGATAAACTACTAGAAATAAACATTTCTTTCACGATGTAGTTATGTCGTGAAACTGGAAATATTTTGTATATTGTGCACTTAAACAATGGCCAACAATAAATTTGTTTCGTGAGTAGGATGAAAATATTTCAGCTACTTTAGTAAATTTGTGTCTTATACATCACATTAATTATGATTTCAATCACAGTGATGCCTGTTCCTATTCATATTTTGAATATTACCATCTATTTTTAAATATGTACTTATTTGCACACGGTTATTTATATTGCCTATTCCAAATTTTTTTTGCTGATTTTTACAAATGAACAGTTGAAAATATCAAACTTTAACTTATACAATGGTCAAGAAACTTCATTAAAATTTCTCAATTTTGTTTGATACTGTTTTAATTTCATTGACTTTCTTAACAAGAATTCTCTAGTTTTTTCATTGACCATAAATACAATTATGAACTGCATATATTAAAACTGCATGCGTATCAAAACTGCATTCGTATTAAAACTGCATGTTTCGTTCTCGAAACGAATGGCTGCTCTAAAAATAGTATAACATGAAAGAACATTTTGACTCACTTTTCGCACAACCAGTCATTTTGAGCAATTATTAATCAGCCATTCAGTTCAATTTTAAATTTTGACACTTGCCATGATATTTTAACACTAGAACGACGGATATTTTGAACTACCTAGAACGACGGGTAGCTGTCAATTTGACCGCCATAGAAAAAATACTACATACCGTTCTAGGAAGATCGTTGATTTGTTCTCTTATTATAAAACCTAGAATAATTTTCTTCTGTGTTTTCAATAACTTTAAGAAAGTAAGAAAAGTCATAAAATTTCAATGGGCTGAGATTAGCCGTTTTGGAGGAATCATTTCTCAAAGTAGTTATGCTGTCAAAATGACCGTCGTTCTAGTGTTAAAGTATAGCTTTGTGCCACAAATTTCTTTGAAATTTCGTTAGAATAGTCATATATTTATGCTACTGAATACATCAAAAATTGCCATTTTACTTAATTTTACTTACTGTCTCGCTATATCTGTAAGTTATTTTGGCTGTGTACACCGGTGTGGACACCAATAGAAATGATAAGCGTGTAAAGGCCCCCACCCCATAAGTGTAAAAGGTTGTTCAGCTTTTGCACTCTGGTATTCTTGCGCGGTTTCCTTGATTTGATAAGATTGTCAAAAAAGTTTATTTTCATTTATGCGGCGTTCAGAATCAAATCATCATACGAATTCCCCTAAATTTAACGTTATTTTATTCGATGACTGATCTTTTTGAAGTAATTGTTGTATGCGTAATAACACGATTGCTTTGCAGCATGCTCTTCTGAAATCCATTATTAAAAACAAATAAATGGTTTAATTTGCTGTAGTCAAGCAATTTCAAGAATTGATTGGGACAGTTTACGTGGCACAACTAAAGGAATAGTGTGCTAGATTTCAACAGTTTGACAAGTTTGATTAGGTTTCAGTTAATTAATTTGAATTACTGAGTAGGTCAGCTGATGAACCAGAACTAAGGAATAGTATGATGCATTTAAGCACTTCAAAAATAACGCGATTACTTTGCAATAAATGCTTTTTCTGAAATTAATTGATAAAGAAGTAATAAATGATTAGATAAGGTTTTAGTCAAACAATTTCACGTTTTGATCAAAACAGCTAGCTGCGCACAACTGCAGAAATCGCGAACTAGATATGAACCTAGACCACTAATTGCCAATTGCTGATCTGTAGAGTGATAAGTAAAGCCTAAACTTCAGACCATTCTTTGGTAAAGACGCCTTCAATTTGTTTTAGCTATATATCAACAAGACACTGAAAAAGATAGCTCACCAAATCGCCTTCACCCAGACGCCTGTTACTGCTCGAGGAGTACCATGACAAACAATTCCGTACTGAGGCTCATTTACCTCGCTGTATATCAGGGAACTGGATCTCCAGCATTATCGCTATCTACCAGGGCACAAATCTCTGTTTTACATTTCCTCAACAGTTGCTTGCGACAAGACGCACTGCCTCAACTTGGAATATTTACTTCTCGTGATAATCTCAGTAACGAGCAGTTTATTCTGTTAATGCTGAGAACCAACGGAAGATCTGCTTTCCTCGAAATGCTGCCAGAGATTCATCACTGGAGAAGAGGAGATAAGCTGATATCTGAAAGCAAGTGAATCAAGTGGGAAATTATGATGGTCGTTATTGGCTTCTATGTTGGGGATCTCAAGATGTTGGACATTGTTAATTCGATGAAGCACTTATAAATGTTATTTTCTACAATCGCAATGACAGATTGAAAGTATGAGATAGACAGTGCAGCAGGAATTTTGCTATGGAAAAAATGGCAGACAATTGAATGGTTTGAAATATTATGTGTCTCATATATTTTGTAGCATCAAGGACGAATCAGTGTCGCTTGAAGTTTTATATTATTCAACGTATGAAAAACTTGACAAGCAAGCTATCAAGTGGCAGATCACTGGAATTACAGATCCAAAACTCAGTGTGGCTTTTGAAATGATGCATGCTAGTATTACAAAGTCTTCTCTTTCCTTAAGGAAATGACGTAAAGACGCTTACGTTCATTAGAATATGTATGTTGAAACAGTTCCATTACGCAGATGTACCACTGGAAATCTATACTCATAAAAAGCAAAGATGGTGAGTCATTCACTTATGTCGGTATCTCTTTAACTGTTTTTAGAGTCCTGAAATTTTACAGACTGATTTAACCGGACGTTTTCATGGGTTATATAAGTAAATACTATAAATAGCTATATTTTCGTAATCAATACCTAAGGATTGAGAAGGGGGCGGAATGACCATGGTCAAATGACATGATCAATGTGATTCCCGAACAATTCGAATTAAAAACATGAATTTCATAGAGATGTTTCTCAAAAGCACCACCGGCAGACAATAAAAAATATTATTTGGGGTTATTTACCCTTAAAGAGCTACGAATGAATTAGATGACCGAGGGCTGTGATTGTAAATACACGGATTACTTACTCTTCCCTAAAGTCCTTGCTTTGAAAATTTTGTAGTTAAAGATTTTACTATTAAAAATCAGCTCAACCCGTATTTCGAACAATCAATATATGCCCCGTAAGCAAAAGATGCAAATGAGTCCACTTTTAAGGCAATACATGTTGTTGAATATCAGTCCTCGGCTGTTGAAAAGCAAAGTTTTATATTATTCCAATGCAACAATTAACTTAACAATAAATATAGTGTGCAGTTACCTGCAAGTAGTCAGAAAGTATCATATATACTTAGATACTAACTTTTTTATATTTAACTTTCATTTTGCACAATACATGTTAACTTTTGAAGAAAAGAACATATCGTTTCAGAAGCTCAACATGTAAAAGACCGACTGGTTGGGAGGAAATGCCTGGTTCGAATCTTTGCTGGAACTATATATATAACAATATGAGCTGTACTATTGCATTAGAGAACTCAAACAGGCAAGCTAGATGAAGAGAATCAATGAGATTTAAAACACACAGAGTTCCGATCTTTTCAAGTACCTTACGATTTATGACAATCGAGATTTTGAATCTTACCTTGATCATCCGAAATTCTAATGTTGTTTGAACTACTAAAACGATAGTCTTTCTGCAGTTGAAGTGGACTTCTTATTATTTTGCATCCGATTTCATTTTAGATCAAAAGAAAACTTCGTATTTGTGCGATTTTCTCCTTCCTTTATTTTTTATTATACAGGATATAGAAACTTGTTTGTTGTATCACTTGTGAATTTCAAATTGCTACTATACATAGTAAGGTTTTTAGAAAAATTAAAATCCTATATTTTTTAGATTTTAGTGATTCACTGTTGATTAATTTTCGTCATTTTAAAGAAACCTTGCCACAATCGGTCTTCACCTAAATTGTTCTTCACCTAAACAGATCAATTTACTCATTGAGTACTTGGGGGTATTTGGGAGTTATATTGCTACTTGGGTATTTTTCTTTATAGTTGAAAATACAGAGTATGCAACAGTGTTTGATATTGGATTGATAGAAGTACTTGATTTTACAGGGTGTCCCAAAAAGATTGAAACGCTCTTTAATTTTTTACCTGTTGGAGATAAGTGGGCAATGTAAATTGCAAAAATGTTGAAAGTAAGGTAGGAAATAAGACTACGTTAACGAAATAGTCCTCCCATTAATTTTCAAAAAGTTACACTTTTTAAATTTTTATACGAGCCACTTAGACAAATTGGGTCAATCAGAAATTTTTTATTTTTAATGCAACAAGATTATTAGAAAAAAATCGCACATCTGTATCTTCAAAATTGAGCGAGTTATATTTAATTGGAAATTGAACATTGTGAATGGGGACCATATATCAGATTAGAAATGCAAATTTGTGACATATCACAAAAAAGATAAAACTGGATGATAATACATAGGATACCCAACCGCGTAGTGAGTACCATTGCTTTATATGATTCCTGTCTGTGTAATGCTTTATTTACATGCATTTGTGATAAAAAATCTGATACATATTAACGTACTTTTGATCTGAACAATTTTCATCGTCAATTTGTTTATGATCCCCATTTTCACTGATAAAACAGCCATCCACATGGTACGGAAAAGTGGCATAAGTCAGATTTTTTCCTTTATCATAATTCAGTTGATTTTAAAGATACAAATATGCGGGTTTTTTTAATGATCTTGTTGCATTAAAAATAAAAATTTTCTGTTGACCTAATTTGTCTACGGGGGTCGTATAAAAATTTAAAAAGTGTAACTTTTCGAAAATGAATGGGAGGACTATTTCATTAACGTAGTCTTATTTCCTACCTTACTTTCAACATTTTTGCAATTTACATTGCCCACTTATCTCCAACAGTTAAAGAATTAAAGCGCGTTTCAATCTTTTTGGGACACCCTGTATATAAAAATAATTTGCCTATGAATGAATATCAATCATTTCACACTTAATATTACTTAGATTACAGTAATAATTATTAATAAATGGATTTCACAGACGTTAATAAAAGATTAATAATGGATCTGTCGCTAAGAGAAGATCAGTAATAGATTTGAAGATTGATAATAGGTTTATTAATAAAATATTATAGATTTAATAACAGAAGACAAATCAGAGAGAAGATATCAGATAGGGACAATTTTAAGAAACGACTCTCGCTTGCACGTCATATGTACTTGATAAAAAACTTTTGTCATTAAAATTAATTTATGGAAATGTGCCTTCTTCCTTTAACGATCTCAAATTATTTTGCTCAACAACAAGACTTTTCTCTTATCTGCAAAACAAAATGCGATTGAATTTTACCATGCAAAATATGATCGCTTAGAAGCACCTTTACCTTGCGGTGGTTGGACAAATGGGATATGATGTTTCTGACGTAAAATTTCGTTTTGCATTGTGGCACCATATCCGCCCACCTAAAAAAGGAGATCAGCAGATCTGCTTTCACGAAGGGTGTCACCTTACCTAATGATTTATGACCTGTGCCAAAAATACGCGTAAAAAAAGTGGCACCACAAAAATCGTGATATGAATAGACCAAATAGCATTTCATAGAATATGAAGGTACTGAAGTGTGATCGCATTGCCAATAAATGCCCTTTTTTTAAAGGGGAGTTCCCTGAGTTGCCCAACAAGATGTCAGCAGCTATAGTGTTCGATCTTCGCGCTTGTTTAGCATGGTTCGCTGGCGGGAGTTCTTTCTTTGGGGCCCTGTTGGGCCCGCCACAACACGGGCCCCCTCTCAGTGTACCAACGTGCCGCTCGGTCGAATAAACACCCATCTAAATTTTGGGAACTTTTTTCTTTTTTTAAAAATATGTTTCATCCATTTTTCACATGCAGTGTTTGATGCTAGGGGTCATAGCAGTATTGCGTTTCTGTTTTAGAGTGCCCAATTTTAAATAAATTGAGATAGTCAGCAAGATTGAGATAGTACAGAAAATACTCTAAAAATTAAAAATATGTAGCAGAAAGTAGATTCTAATGTCGGTGCTCAAATACAGAACAATTAAGAAACTTATTCGGAATGCCCATGTCTTATCCTACAGATACCAAATTTTCTCTTTTCCTATTGTTACTTATCAACATTGTTAAAACGCATGTATTTTAAAAATGAGATACGTTTTATTATTTTATTAGACAAAAAAAGCATAAAAAATGTTTCAAATATAGTAATACTGCATTTTGTTACTTCTAATTTTTTCACTATCACCAACATTTAACTAAAAAATTAATCTACAATGTTTTTTAAATGGTTTATTATTATTTTTTGTCATTTGAATCAATATTATAAATATCAAAAATAAAAAAAAAACATTAAAATGTTAAAAAAAATATCATAGCTGTCCATTAAATGTTTTGAGTTCCAAGATTGGTTTATCGCACGTCCTTACGTTAGACTTAACTTTCACGTTGCAATTAACCAAACTTTTAATAAAATAGCGAGTTAGTTGATAAAAATAATTAAATAGGCCTAGTTAAAATACACTTAATTAAAAAGAAATGCATCGTACCCTTGCTTGAAAATGAAAACCCCGAAAATATAATTTATGGAATTTTATTTTGTGTAGTTAAGTTGAGTAATAATCTCCCTTTCAATGAACAAAAGTGTACAAACCTGCCATTATAATTGGTCCGCCAAATGGCCGAAGCGCTGTTATGAAGATTTCCAGAAAATGATCGAGGGACCTGAAAATGTCACACCTGTATAGTAACATGGGCTATAACTCGAAAATAAGTATGCTTTTCTGTGCGAACAAAATAACAAAAGTATCGCAACTCAAATAGAGAGGTCATTTTGCGTATGAATAAAACTTTAAAAATATCACAAAGCAAAATAAAGTTGTCTTGTCGGCAAACAAAGTTTCACAAAATATTTATATATTATCAATACTCTAATAGAGATGTCATTTTGTGTACGATCAAAACATCAAAAGTATTTCAACTTAAAATAGATATGTCATTTTATGTAAGATGAAAACCTCAAAAGTATCAAAACAAAATTTTCTGCTAACAAAATTCCACAAAATATCAAATAATTTGTAATATATTTTAATGTTTTCTTGAAACAAAAATATTTTTTGTTTCTTGTGAAGGTTGTAGAATAAAATTGATCAAAATGACAATTTAATCATTTATCTAGCAGTTCTTGTTGGATGTAAAAATTAATGATCGATAATATCTGCTCTAAAGATTGAGAACCTTCTCATTAAGTAATTGAAGAATAGTTTAGTTCTGTACATTTTTTCTGGAAGTAATATAAGTAATAAATAATAATAATAAATTAATGGTATTTAATGTATTTAGTTGCTAATTTGTATGCATTTAGTTGTTAATTTGTAAGTATTTGATGAATTCAAAATGAAACTAATGATAGTAATATGTAGAGAGTATTCTAAGTGAGTATGGAAGTTGAACTCAATTTTCGGAGAGCAATCGATATCTTAAAAATTTTTAATTTACCAGATACGTTTTTAAAAATGTAAACTTTAAAGTTGGATATCAGAAAATAACAACTGAAACGTATACCAACCCCTATTCTTACTTTTAAAAAAAATCAACAATGGGCGC